>JANAVB010020881.1:0-50863 GCA_029216955.1 Iris pallida | reverse complement strand
AGCACGATCTGTCGCACCGTACAAGTTCGACCACTCCCGCTGTATGAATCACCATACCAGCGCTCACGCAGAGTGATCGCCCTAATCGGTGTGACGCATGTGCGAGGCTGGAGTAGTGCTCGCATAAGACAAGTACATCAATATTGTGGTTGTCGACGAAGCAAATCCAAACATTCCAGTTTTCATCCAAGCCAAGTTCGATAGTTCGATCGTCATTCGTTCAACTTAGAAAGTCCTCGAGCCAAGTCTATCCTTTCCTTCGACACATTTTAATATCCCGATTATAACATCCATCGAAACAATGACATTTGCACGATTGTCATTTGCCGAGTCCGAGTACCCCCGAGTTATCGCATATCGATCTTTGATACGCCTCAATACCATCGACGACATGCGTAACCTGACGATCTTCCTTTGCAACCAATTTCGAGTCGTGCGTTGATGCTGTTGTCCGAGTTGGATATTCCTCCATTCCTCGATATTCAAGATCAAGTTCGATTGCTATTCCTCAAGCTCGTTTCAAAATCGTTATTCAAAACTCAAGTCACATTTCAGTTGCATCAATCCGATATCGCACGTACGATCCTCTAAGTTTCCTCGATCAAGACCATTCAATTTCATTCATCGTTCCGAAACGTTTTCTATCTCGTGTTGCTCATTCACAAGTTGTCCGAACGAGATGCTCGTTCGGGCCATTCGAAGTCACGACCAACTAAGCGTGACGCGTTCTAAGGCTTTGCGCGATCGCATCGCCTCGCCGACATACTCGTAATCCTCAATATTCACTCGAACAATTTCCAAGACGAACCATACACCACTCGGATTCGAGCCACTCGACTAGTCGTCGACACTCATTTTTTTTTTTTCTTCTCCGAACCTATCGCATACACCACTCGGATTCAAGCCATAAGTTCTAGTCCTCAATCACGTTCGCGTCATTCGCTAAGACATCCTTCAGATTCGTTCGACGAATCGCTAGCGTAGTCGCTCGCGTCGCATCGACGCACTAAGTCGTTCGTACTATTTCCTCGAAATCCAAATCAATCTTTCGTGTACGCCTAAGCGTTAGTCTGATAGCGTTCCTATCGATAGACACTCTAAGTGTATCTCCGTTCCTGACCGAACGATACTTGATATCGCTCGCAACTCGTTTGCACCAAGGGTCAAGGTGCGCGACGCGAAACACAACTTAGCCAAAAGGCCGTGTGCATAGCCATCCTGTGCGGACTACATTCCGAGTTTGTACGCTCAATTTCTAGGGTCAACGTTGGACTAATTAGGCATGCATGCAACTTGCTAAGGTCGACGTTGGACTATTCGGGCATACGTGCGACTTTGCTAACATTAGCACATGTTTTCTATCGAGTCAAGTTTGCAACGTTCGGCACAAAGGCCCTATCGACGTATTTGGCAACAGCCTACCGATGCGTTAGATTGAACGCTTGTACGAGCTTTCGAAAATATTTAGACTTATTGTATGGACATGCCGAGGAACATTTGAGAGAGAGCGCACCAATGATAACAACTTGCGGAAGCAACAGAGTTTTGTGGAAACATCAAAGTTAAAGAATTCAATCGACGGTCCAAGGACGTAAAGCCGTGCTCTGATACCACTATGTCACGCCCCCTCCCGTAGGAGCGATCGTCCTCGCTAAGGCGTGATGCCGCACGAGCCTAGATTGCGCTCGTGCAAGGCGGGTTCCATAACGGCCGATTACAGCGGCTGCGACGGGGTCGTCGCACAGAAGTCCCGTGCAGAGACATTGAATATATTGCAGCGGAATTTAAAGAACACATGAACACAAGTATTTCAAAGAAAGCTCTTTTATTGATATTGAATTCAAAGATTACATTGTGGGCGCAAGGCCAATTACAAGTCTCTCAAGTCTCACTTTTCTCTCGTTTACAAGTCACTCTGCTCTCTCTCATCTCTCGATACAATCTTGAATCCAGCGGAAGCTTCGGAAGGCGATGTCCATACATTATGTCCTGTATAAGTCTTCAGTTCACGCGCCGCACGCTTCGACTCGCCAAGGAACTCCGTGCCTCGACGCATCCAAGCGAGCTCCGCACCACGAGCTTCTACCTGTGCCTGCACATGAAACACTGTGTGGGTGTCAGTACCACTGTACTGGTGGAGTGAGCTTCTCGCCCACCCATACAAAACCTACACGTTCATTTACTTTGTGCAGCTTAAATCCCTTTCGATTGTCTTTCTAGTCTTGCCTTAGGATCAGTTTTAGGACCGGCGCCTTAGCGCAACTTGTGTATCAGAACCGTTCCGTGCTTGTAATGTCAACGTTAACTCATACTTTGTCGCTAGACCACTTCTCGTGCCAACAACGTTAACCTATCAAGTCGTGTTTGCCTTACGGCCATAATCGGAGACGCAACTACACGAAAGACTCCATTTCCTTGTCTCTAGACCTTTCTCGTGCTTGCATTGTCAATGCACCGACTTATACTTATCTTCCGTGCCAAACTCTGGGACGTAACGACTCGGTCGTGCCATGAACTCGATTCGTGCCTCAATATCTCCGAGACAGTGCCTCCTTGTTTACATCTTGCCTATACTTGTGTGGTGACAACGCGGCCGTGCCTCATATTTCGAGGCCGAGCCCAACAACTCAACGTAACTTTATACAACTAGCCCTACGGCCCTTTTTGACTTAACTCGCAACTTAAGAGTCGACGCCACATCTCGTGCCGAAGCACGTCGCCTTTGCTGTAGCTAAATCTTAGGCTCCGACATTGTGTCTTTTTAACTCATACATATTCAACTCAATCCAAAGGCACGCACACGGATTGCCGCCCGTGCCGACACAAAACTTACCATATTAGTTGAAAACAACAATTATTATTAAGTATTTGTTATGGGATTGGCCTAACCAGCCGCCTTGGACGTAGCCTGGTACTCGGGACCCTTTCAACGCAGGTAGCGAGCCCCGATGAAAGTCCCCGACATACCGATCGCCTAACCAGCGTTGCCTATTACCCAGCTCGGCTACAACTTGTTTCTTCCTAGGCCGAGACGGTCCCGTGGCCGCGGGTCTCCGCTCGAAGAAACCACCCCTTGTCGACAAGTGTCCAAGTTCATAAGGGTTACATGGAGTGTTTTAGGATACAGTTTGGGCTTGTTATGTGATCAATTCATTTACTTGGTTGTTTTTAACTCTTTCCCTTTTTCATACTTCCTTTGCAGAGCCCCTAACCAGGGTTGCCTCGGCGACTAACCATCGCTTAGACTTAACGCTCTTTGAACTCAGGGAACGGCTACTGCATAGCCTTCCAACTTAGCTTGAACATAACATGTTTCTTTAAGTGTCGACCGACCGTGGATAACTTTCCACTGAACCAACCGTGGCTCGTGCCTCTAAACCGACTCGTGTTCTACGCGACGCTATCGCCCAAGTCATACTTCATATGATGGGCCTTGGGGTCGTGGGACTATTCATCTTGACAACCGTAGAATGGGCGGGACAGCACGTAGAATAACTTAGGTCGACCGGCATAACTTTGCCTAACTCACTCAAGCCTACAACTTAACCCAATGGACGAGCAAAGGCTATGCCAAGCCTTGCGGGACAGAACCGTGCATGCTTTAGCAAGCATTTGTGCGACGACGCCTATGACTTAGGCTAACTCTCAGCTTTTGTACCGCAGACCAACTTTCCTTCTCCCAAGCCACGGGACGAAGGACCGAGTGTCATTTTCAAAGCACGCCGTGCACCAACTCTAAGCCGACCGTGGGACGTTTTCCATGTTCTAACTCATTTTGACCCGTCGGGATTACTCCCTTAGCTATGTGGATGCGTAGCTTTTATTATCAAGCCTAACTTGTGCAAGTTGAAAACACGATTTATTATGTGAAGGCAAAGATGAGGAGAGTTCACCGAAACTACCCCACCTGAGCGATGTCTCCGAGCAAGCCGTTGCAAGGCTAAGACCGAACGCCGTCGGCGTTTCGATTCCTCCGATTGACTTTGCGGGACGGGGCACTACATCCCCGTGCCGACTGCACGCCATCCCGCGCCGACCACGCGCCGACGTGCGCCGACTTCGCGCCCTCCGCGCTGCTTTTTCGCGCCGATCGTGCGCCCTCCCGCGCCCTTCCGCGCGCCGACCGACGTCCGTCCGATCCGTCGCTGTATGCGCCAGCCTTACGGCCTGACCGTACGCGGCCGATCCGCCCGGCCCGATCTCGCGCCGATCCACCGATTCGCCGATCCACCGCCGTACGCGCCAGCCTTACGGCCTGACCGTACGCGGCCGATCCTGCGCCTGACCGCGCCTGACCCCGCCACCGACCCAGACCCCTACGCGCCAGTTCCGCGCCGATAGCGGCCGATTCGCCGCTCGTTCGACCGATCCGTCGGCGTTGTACTTTATTTTGTACACCCGACTTTGGCGATGGCTGATGATGCTGCGTCCAGCTACTCCATCGCGACTGGGGGTGGTGCTGTCCACAATTCCAATTATCCTAATCTGAAGGATCCATATTTTCTGACTTTTGCTGATCAACCAGGAAATATCATTACTCCTATTGTTTTCCGTGGATCGAACTATGCTGAGTGGTCTCGGTCGATACGTCTCTCCCTGATCTCTAGGCGAAAGATCACCTTTCTGGAAGGTACTGAAATCAAACCTGTTAATGATGCTAGTAAATTGCTTGATTGGAGATATGTGCAAGCATTATTGGTTCAATGGGTTCTTAATACCATTGATCCATCTCTGAAGAAATCTTTGCCGTACGTTGAGGAGGTTTATCCATTGTGGAACTTGTTGGAGAAAATGTTTGTTGTTAGCAATGGCACTCGGAAGCAACAAATTAAGGTGGCTTTGGCCGAGTACAAACAAACGACGTCGATGTCTGTGGAAACCTACTTTGGCAATTTGCAGTCTCTGTGGGATGAACAAGCTGCTTATTTCCCATTGCCTACTTGTACCTGTGGTGAACTTGCTGCAAAGCTACAGGCTATGAGGGATGAAGACCACTTTCAGGACTTTATGTATGGGTTGAATGCTGAGTTGTATGGTCATACCCGATCTAATTTTCTGGCTCAGGATCCTCAGCCAAGTTTAGATTGGACATACCAGGCAGTCCGTGAGGAGGAGGATATGCGAAAATCTCAGCTCCAATCCGCTACTGAGGAGGTGATGGCGCTGGCTATCAAGACTTCACCTCGTATTTCTACTACTTCTAATAGTAGAACCTCAGATTCCAGGGACAAACCAGGTATGATCTGTACTCATTGCAAGAAAACAGGTCATGATGTTGCAATTTGTTTTGCCAAGTTTGGCTATCCAGAGTGATGGGAGACTCGTCCTCGGCGTAAGGACGTGGTGCTGGTGGTGGCAGAGGTCCGACACCACAGCAGAGACGTGATGGGGGACGTGGTGCTGGTGGCGCTTGTTCATCATGTCGTCGCTGCTGGTCATGGTGTCCCTGTTGGTCTTGCTGGGATTTCGGCGGATATGATGCATGGAGGGTATCCTTCACCACTCTCAGGTGAACAATGGCAGAAACTGATGAGCTTGCTGGGTAACGACAATCCTTCCAACCCTGGTACTTCAAACTCTGATCGCCTGATGGGTAAGAATACTTCTGTCACTTGGATATTCGATACTGGGGCTACTCTTCATGCGACAGGTTCTCGTGCTTGTTTAGTTGATTGCTTTGAGGACCTTGTCTGTCCTGTGATTTTGCCTGATGGGAGCACTGTTGAGGCTGTTCTAAGAGGCAAAGTATTTTTGACTGCTTCATTGGTGTTGGCGGATGTTCTTTACGTTCCGACATTGACTTGCAACTCGATCTCTGTCTCACAATTGATTGGTGCCAGAAATTGTGATATGTTATTTACTCCTGATTTGTGTTTTGTTCAGGACCGAAGTACGAGGATGGTGATTGAAGCAGGTGAACAAAGGGGTGGACTTTACTTCTTGGGGGAGGTTCCAGCTTCTTTGGCTTCGGTGATCCTGGCATGCAGAGAGAGTGATTCCGAGGTTTGGCATAGTAGACTGGGGCATCCTTCAGATAAAGTAATGCAGACTTTACCTTTTTTCTCTGGTAGTAGTGTGTTTTCTCATAAGGCTTATGATATTTGTCATCAAGCTAAACGACTCGTGATGCTTTCCTGATAGTAGTCGTGCTTTGAGATATTTTGACCTTATCCACTGTGATCTGTGGGGACCATATAGTGTTCCGTCATCTAATGGGACACGATATTTTTTGACTTTGGTGGATGATTTTTCTAGAGCTGTTTGGGTTATTTTGTTGAAGGATAAGTGTGCTGTCTATTCTATGTTCTTAAATTCATTGCTATGGTGAAGCGTCAGTTTGGGGCCGATGTACGTCGTGTGCGGAGTGACAATGGTACTGAATTTAATTGTTTACGAGATTATTTTTCATCTCAAGGTATATTGTTCCAAACATCCTGTGTTGGGACACCTCAACAGAATGTAAGGGTGGAAAGAAAACATCGACATATTTTAAATGTCGTCAGGGCATTGAGATTTCAGGGTTCTCTTTCTGTGAATTTTTGGGGAAATGTGTTCTGGGTGCATGTTATCTGATAAATAGAACACCTTCTAGTATCTTGCATTTTAAGTCTCCTTATGAAGTTTTATATGGTTCGTCTCCTTCGTATGATCATCTACGTATTTTTGGTTGTCTGTGCTCTGCGTATGATTTGAAATCCTGACATGATAAATTGACATGATAAATTTGCTAGCAGGAGTAGAAAATGTATCTTTGTTGGGTATCCACTTGAAAAAAGGGATGGAAACTATATGATTTGAGATTGGTGAATTTTTTGTCCCGTGATGTAATTTTTTATGAAATTTTTTTTCTGGGTGTGGCTCTGCTAGCGAGATGTCTTCTACGACACGCCATACATCTGTTGAGGTGCCGGGAGACGATATAGAGACTTTTGGGATGGTGCCGGCTACGGTGGCTGAGGCCGGAGTGGTTGCTGGTGGCTCGGCATCGAGTAGCGAGGATACACATGCAGCTGCAGAAGTATTGACAGGAGAATCCGCTGGGGGTAATGCGGATACTACTGACTACAGGGGATACAGTGTTGCAGAGGTGCCCGACGAGGTAGTATTGGGAAGAGGAATGAGAAACAAATTACAGCCAGTGCGATTACAGAATTTTGTGACGAATGCTGTTCAAAGTAAAAGTCCCCACTTCACCACAGTTCATCTGTTCCCGTCACTTTCTCAGGTACTTCGTATCCTCTAACACAATTTCTAAGTTATGACATATTTTCTGCTGGACACAGAAATTTTCTTGCAGTCATCACTGCAGGTGTTGAGCCTACTTCATATCGCCAGGCCTCGCGAGATTCAGGCTGGCGTGCGGCTATGCAAACTGAAATACAGGCTCTGGAAGATAATGGAACATGGAGTCTTGTCGATTTGCCTCCTGGGAAGAAAGCTTTGGGAAGTCGATGGGTGTACAAAATCAAGTACAAATCTGACGGTAGTATTGAGCGCTTAAAAGCACGGCTGGTTGTGTTAGGTAATCATCAGGTTGAGGGGATCGACTATTCAGAGACATTTGTCCCGGTAGCTAAGATGCCTACAGTTCGGACGTTCTTGGCTGTTGCAGCTGTGAGAGGCTGGACTTTGCACCAGATGGATGTGCACAATGCTTTTCTTCATGGAGATCTGACAGAAGAAGTATATATGAAGTTGCCGCCAGATTTTTCGCATAGTGAACCCAATAAAGTGTGTCGCCTGCGTAAGTCTCTATATGGATTGAAACAGGCACCACGTTTTGGTTTGCTAAGCTTGCTGCTTCTCTAATATCCTATGGATTTGTTCAATCTCATTCCGATTATTTCCTTTTCTCTCTTTTTAAAGGGACAGTAGTTGCATGTTCTGATCTATGTGGATGATATGATTGTGTCTGGTAATGACTCAGGTGCTTTAGATGCTTTCAAAAAGTACCTTAGTTCATGCTTTCACATGAAGGACCTTGGTGTGTTGAAGTACTTTCTTGGTATAGAGGTGGCTCGGAGTGCAAAAGAATTTCCTTGTGTCAAAGGAAGTATGCTTTGGACATCATTTCAGAATGCGGCTTGATGGGGTCTCGACCTGCTGGTTTTCCTATGGAGCCCAATCACAAGCTGGCAGAATCGACTAGTCCAAAGATGGAGGATGCAGAGCCTTATCGGAGGCTGGTTGGGAGGTTGATTTATTTATCATTTACTCGTCCTGACTTAGCCTATGTTGTGCATATCTTGTCTCAATTCTTACAGGAGCCTCGACAAGATCATTGGCATGCTGCTTTGAGAGTTGTCAGATATCTCAAACATGCACCGGGACAAGGTATTCTTTTGAAAGCTGATTGTGATCTCCGTCTTTCTGGTTGGTGTGATTCCGACTGGGCAAGTTGTCCCTTGACTCGCTGCTCTGTTACGGGCTGGTTGGTGTTTCTGGGGGGGTCTCCTATTTTTGGAAGACCAAGAAGCAACCAACTGTTTTCCGATCTTCCGCTGAAGCTGAATACCGATCTATTGCTGCGCTTGTTTGTGAGTTGAAATGGTTGAAGGAGTTATGTTTGGGCGTTCGCCAGGAGTCTGCTATGTCGGTGTATTGTGACAGTCAGTCCGCCCTGTACCTGGCTCAGAACCAGGTATTTCATGAGCGCAGTAAGCATATTGAGGTGGATTTGCATTTTGTTCGCGATGCAATTAGAGATGGCACCGTAATAGCCTCGCATGTTCCTACTTCTACTCAACTGGCTGACATCTTCACTAAGCCCCTTGGAAAGCATGTGTTTGATTCTTTCCTTTCCAAGTTAGGCATTTGTGACTTGCATGCTCCAACTTGAGGGGGGGATGTTAGATTGTTAGATTATATTTGTAATGTAAATATGGCCCATAACCCATAAGCCCACATGTAGACACTATATATTGTAACAAACCCTAGCAATGAGAGGAAGGCATTATTATTTTCTACAAAGTGGAAGAAAACGTTGGCCGGTTAACGCTGCTGAATAACATTGCAGATGGATGCCAAGGCTGTTGAGCCTGCCATGTAGCCCCCACAGAAGGTTCTCAAAATCGTGTTTTGAGAGGTTACAAAGGACTTTCCCTCTAGCACTTTATAAATACCCCATTCTTGAGCTGAAAAACGGACATAGCTTAGACTATTGAGCAATTCCACTTGGAGAAGAGTACAAGAGAGTATTTTTCTTCTATCTGTAACTGTAAGCATCAAAACAACCTTTGTAGCACATAGTTTGCTTGTAAACTTTCGACGTCCCGGAGTTCTAAAGCATCCGAGAAGAGTTCGTTGCCGTCGAGAAGAGGCTCTAGTCTTGGGAGATGGATTGTCAACGGTCAAAGTGATCACATGCTAATCAGGATTCCACCTACATATTTCGTCAGAAATCTGTTAAAAAGCTGTAGATGTTCTTTGTAAGCTCTCATTGCATATCGCAACAACTTGTTTATACCTCAATTTTATAAAAGTTTTCTTTGAATTATCTTAACTGAAAAACAATGATAAATTAAGAACTTAAATCTTGTCACTCACATGTGACATAGAAGAAGATCAAGTATTGCTTTTTTATATCAGTAATGTTTTAGGAAAGCACGACATAATTGGCCTGTACAGTGCGACTCTTATGTAGCATTGGACTGGAAGGTTTGTTCATGATGTAGTGATTTGTTGTACTTGTAAGAGTACATCATTTGTGCGTGTTTTAGTTACCATCCCCCTTCTCAACTATGGGATCATTGCAACAAACGCCCATTGTTAAGCTTCTGAATCATAAATCCCATGAACTAACACTGGGTGTACGACAGAAGTTCACTATATAAATTAATTGTCATTTACCATTTTGTCACTCAAAAAAATTTCCCTCAGAAAGTCAGTCCTTTCACTTCCGAAGAGCACCGCGGCAGCGTGGTTGCACCATTTCAGCGAGTAGGGAGTAGCATCACAGTTGTACAGTGTGAAGCGAGTATCCCTGCTCTCTCTCTCTCTCTCTCTCTCTCTCTCTCTCTCTGTGTGTGTGTGTGCGCGCATCTGGATGGTCGCTACAGATTTCCAGGCAGCAGGAGCAGCACTGTGGATGACAACAGAGGATCTGAAAGTGAAGACGGGGCAACTGGCAGCACTGTGGATGACCCCGCTGCTCCCTACACCTGGTCACCATGCCTCTGTTGCTCCTGCTTGGAATAGGAAGCATGCAAAATTGGAAAGAAATTAATGAGGTGCAAAATGGTAATCTGATCTTTATGTTCAACACTGAACTGACACCAACTTCTGGCATCATTGCAGTGTCATTTCCAGTTCAAAATCATAGTGATGGGGTTTTATTCCAGTGACCCTCATAGTTTTTTTATTTTTTAATTTTTTTGGGGTGGGGGGCTACAAACAATGTCTTGCAGTGATTGAATTTTATTGCCTTCACAGTCAACCTACTTCGTTAGCTTTCCTTGCTTTAATTCGTTCGGAACATGTGAAAATATATTCAAACCATTATCAGTAATAGGGGTTAGGAAGTGTGAAAGATTTGAAAGAAATTAAGGTAATACACGAGGTACAAAATGGCAATCTGACCTCTTTTTTGAACAGTGAACTAACACTAAACTTCTGGCATCATTGCAAGGGGATTTCCTGATCAAAATCACAGCAATGGGGGTTTACTTCAAGTGACCCCATAGTTGAGAGGTTTACAAACTACATCTTACAGTTATTGAAATTGTATCGCCTACACGTCAACCTACTTTCTCACTGTTCTTGCATCCTACTTTGTCGCTGTTCTTGCATCTTACTTTAGTTTGTTTGGAACATGTGAACAAATGTTTAAACCATTACCGTTCATGGAATTTTCTATCATCACTCCTTTAACTTGATGTATTTTCTACCATAATGCAAACAATGATATATGAAATTGTATTAGAGTATAGAGGTTTAAGTTGTTGAATTGTCCTTATGCGAATGCATACAATTTCTGGCCTTGCGGTTTTAAATGTATTAGGGATGAAACGGTCCACATTTTCCTTGAGATCTATTTTTTGAAGTCCCATACTTTATTTATATCTCAAATACTACTGTAACTTTTCTCCTAATTTCCCACTTATGGGTTCAACTGATGGAACCTTCTGTTAGTAAACTAGTGACTCATCCAATGACAAATGGGTATCAAGTATTTATATTATATGAGCCTCTACACTCACAAATAAACTGTAGCTCTAATCTTTGCCTTTTATCTTCCTTTTGAGAGCAAGAGACGAGGCTTTGTTTAGTGGATATAAACAGTGTGTTCTCACTTTGTTACAGACACTGGATGCCTGACACTAACTCTCCAAAATCTAGACAGGAGGGCACGGCTATATATGTTTATATTTATAGAAATACATACACGTAAGATGAATACATATATTTAGTTGAATTTGTGTTTGGTTATGAGTAAAAAAGGGTAAACATGTTCAATTGTTTATTATCTCGTCAACATCGGATGCCATTCCTTTTCACCCTTTGGCTTAATGCTTTATAGATATGAATGCAAATGTCTATATCAAAATTTATCTTCTTATCTTTACATCTAAACTGTCTAGAAAATTAGTGTAGCATAAATAAGCTAAGATGGATGAGTGATATATATATATAATGAGAGTATTAGTGGGAAGTTAGAGATGGCACCAATTGAGGACAAGATGAGAAAAAAATGTCTTAGGTGGTTTGGACATGTTCAACATAGACCAATAGATGCACCAATAAGGAGCGATAAGATAGTAGTTAAAATATCCGTTAGGACTAACAATAGGGTTAAACGGACATGTATTGAAGTTTTAAAGAAGGACATGCATTTTTGTTATTTGTTACAGAGGACAGGACCGAGGAGATGGCCTTTGGAAGAGAATGATTCAAATAGCTGACCCCAAAAAATGGGGATAAAGGGTTTGTTGTTGTACCTCTACATCTAGACACTTTAAGGTCTAGGGGAACTTGGAGGGTACTACCAAGGATCAAAGTATCGGCCGATACCGATACGTATCGGCCGTATCGGATCGGATTTGGCCTAGGCCGATCCGATACCGACCAAAAATATCGGTATCGGCCGATCCAGGAGGAAAAATTATGGTATCGGTCCGTATCGGGCCGATACGAGCCGATACTTGCCGATACGGACCGATACGGGCCGATACGGGCCGATACGAGAATTCAAAATACCAGAAAATATCAAAAACGAATTTTACCCCTGCCAAAAACATACTTTCGAAACAAAAAAAGGGTAAAGAAAGATTCTTCACGTCAAATCTAGGAATCAGTAATGAAAATTGGTAACATTTGCAATAAAATCTCTATAAATAGATGAAAAATTATTTGCAAATTACATCTAACAACACTAAAGGCAGAAAATTATTCAGATTATAATATACTATTTAACAATATTATATACCATTTAACAATTTATATTATGCAATATTTTTTTATTGGATATATACTATTTAACAATATTTATTATTGTACACTATTTAATGTTTAATTCGATTATACTTGAAAAACATAGAAAATACTTGAATAGTGCTTAAATATGTAAATTATTTTTTCCCTAATTTATTAATAATTATTTAATATCGTCGATACAACCGATACCAAAAAATCCGATACTCCGATCCGGTACCGCCGATACAGCCGATACTGCCGATACCGATACTCTTAGAAACTGTCCGATCCCGATCCCGATACTTTGAACCTTGGGTACTACATGATTGCATGAGCTTAAATTGCATATCTAAAAGTCATGCAAATCAACTAGCCATCTAAGCTCTATTGCATGGCCCTCTCATGCTCATACCTTGGCTAGGAATTGTGAAACATAGTGTCGTCAGCTTGACAACCTGTCCTAAGAAATTTGTCAATTCATTGTGGAGCTTTCTTTATGTTCCATAACCAACCCAGTACTTCTCATGATAGAAGTCTTGGATGATGATGACGCTGATGAATATTGGCTAAACAATGATACATTACTCTTCATCTTGTGAATATTTTTTTCAACATAAATACACGTGCGGACACAGTTGGGCAGGTGTTTTGTTGAACTCAGGACATGGATGGGAAACCAAATTTTAACATGGAGAAGTGTCCTGCCTATTGTTATCATAGTTGAAGGAGAAACTCCCTTCACTCATGTTTCATCTAGGAGGAACCTACAAACTACAACCGAAATATTTAGTAGTATATATCTTACCTAGATATATGTCATGCTTGTCTATCTCGATCTCAAACCAACACCCCTTGATATTTTATACAGAAACTATAAGACCTCAGCAGTGATGATGTATGCCATACTCAACTTCCAATATAGAAACATAACTTTTAAATGGCAATTCAAACCTAATTCATATGAGCTGAAAGTAAACGTACAAACATAATAGTCATTATCTAATGTCAGGCAAATTTTGTCATCACTAAACACTTTGTACACATAACTTGTAAAGAATTTTAGCAACGGACTTGTATATACCATGATTATCTATGGTAGAAAGATGGCTTTGCGCTTTATATACTTCCACAATTCTGTTATGTTATATTACCAATTGAGCCAACAAGATTTTCATGTGCAGGGCACATCCAACTTTTCCACTATTGTTATTTGTTGGCTTGGTTTATGACAAATGGACATCACAATTTTAGCTCTTTCCAACAGTATAAGCTGTGATTTTGTTGGCTATGATACAAGCCGATGACTGACATAGGCTGTGATTTTGCTGCGACGCTCCTTATCTTCCAAAAGTAGTCAGAAATTAATTTGTCAAGAAAACTATAACAAAGTTAAAGTTGAAAAACATATGATGGTCAGAGGAGGCAAATTTTCTGAGTAATTTTTTGATGGAAATTAAAATACTCTGTCTGGTATCCAAATAAGTGAAATTTCATTATCCACTCACATTACTGGAATGGACTGACATTTTGGAAGCACTTAACATCCTGGTTTAAGAAATAATTTCAAGTTTTTTTTTTTTTATATTTATGTAACATAGGGAAAAAGATTTCGTAGTATTCTGCCTTTCACCTGAAAGTAGTTACATGCTACATAGGAACTTCAAGACTTATCTTCATCTCCATTTTCTGCCAACATGAAGCCTACAGTGTTGTTTTTGTTGCTATAAATTCCTTATTTTCATCTCCATTTTGCTGGAGAGTACTGACCGACCCATACGTTCTTGTGATTTGGCAGGTTCCATGTTGAGTTTGAAGCTTATGCTGACTACGATAGAGCTTGGCCTTGGTTCCTCTCTAGTATCAGGTGACCTTTGTAGTTGATAAAGGTTATACAGAAATTTATGTAACCTGTAACGGTTATAGAGGTCTTGGTTAGCTTTAACCCAATTACATGATGTAATTTATTTTATTGGGTATGGGTTGCAATTTTGCACCATCTTCTGAAAGCTTTGCTGTTGCTGAGGAATTTTGTCCGCAATTCTCGGATTTCTCAGCTGATCATCAAATGTAATCTTATTAATTTCTCATTTAATAGCTTAATAATAGGGCAAATCCATGTTTTTTTATAGGGCAGGACCTGATTGCCTGCACTGAGAATTTTCTTAGACAATTGTGCTTATGAGAGAGTTTTAACATTAGCAAGCCTGGATGGTTCTTTGAGTTTTGAAACTTTGAGATGGTGCCTTTAGTTTTGTGGTTAGGTGGTGAAACTGTTGGTGTGGCTAAAGAGAAGCTTGACTATAGTCTTGTACCTAATCAGCTGATATGAATATATGAAGAGAGCAAATGTGCCATCTTAATTTGATATGTGCATTTATTATCTGGTAAAGCATGTAAGGAGAAGATTAGCAGGCGACTTATGTTGTTTATTATCTGAAAAGTGCAATATATTTTGAAATGTCTGTGGTGTGTCAGATACGTTTCTGCTACAAATGACAAGGCTTATATTTTTTTGAACGATTGTGCTTCCTAGCTAATTATTTAACGATATAATTCACATTTGACTAATCCATCTAAAATTATCCACATTTGATTAATTCATCTGAAATTAGTATCAAGTTAAAGTAATAATTAAGTATATTACTATTATTTTACTTATTAGAAATTAATATAACAAAGTTAAGAAAATTTAATTAAAATAGTCACTTTTGTCCACATCTTTATAAAAAACCTCGAATGTTGGGAGCTGATAACCCTAAAGTTTCTATGAGTTGTAGGTCATGCTCACCCAATTATTTCCTATTATAAAGTAATAAGAAACTGCAAGATTAATGATTTTTTGTCAACTTCATTCATAACTCCGTTTCCATAACATACCTCTATGCACGTTTGTTATGATTATTGTTCTCTTTTCCAACATAACCATTTAAGTCTCCTAAGATTTAAGTCTCCTAAGATGTAACTTTTTATCTTCAAGTACTCCTTGAATCAACCTATCCATTTCTACCCAAATTTTATTTATCATATTTTAATGTAATTCTACTTGGGGTATCACCTAATATTTACTTAAATTAATATTATCATCTCTCTTATTTGTTGTACATGTACAATGCTATTTGTTCATGATTTATCCACTAGTATTCCTATCATATTTCTGTCTCTTTTCACCTACATACCAAATTCTAAAATCAATAGTATCAAAATTTTCAATTCTTACCAACCAAATTTTTTTTGGCAAATTATAAAAGCATTCCGAAATTTACTTGGGGCTAGCCCTTACTACAGGACAGCCCAGCTTTTTGCAATTTTTCACTACTAAAATCATCAAATAGCGACGTAATATAGCGACGGCAAGAAATTACGTCGCCAGTAGCGACATCCTTATAAACACGTCGCAAAACGTCGCTGACTAGCGACGTTCTGCGACATGAGTATCCTACGTCGCTGAATAGCGACGTTCAGCGACATATTATAAGTATATGTCGCCATGGTTGCGACGTTTAGCGACGTCAACATGTGACGTCGCTAAGTTATTTTACTTAGGGCACGCCGCTGCCTTCTTTCCCCCTCACTCTCACTCGAAAACCCGAAAATTCTAATTTCCCCCCCCCCCCCCCTCCACCCCCCCCGGCGACTCCCTCCCCCTCTGTCAGTGCCCTCCCCCCCCCGGCGACCCCCCCCCCCCCCGGCGACTCCTTCCCCCTCCGGCGAGCTCCTCCTCCTCGAGATCCTCCTCCTCGAGCTCCTCCTCCCCCAATCCGAGCTCCTCCTCCTCTTCCTCAGGTAAACCCTAACCTAACTCCTCTCCTTCCTCCTCCTCCTCTCCCACGGACACACACACACACACACACGGACACACACGGACACACACATACACCAGACACAGACACAGACACACACATACACACACGGACACACACGGACACTGACACACACACACACACACACACACACACACACACACATACACACACGGACACGGACACGGACACACACACACACACACAGACACAGACACATACACACCACACAGACACAGATTTATTCCTAGTTTAAATGGTTTAAATTGTGATTTAAATGCTAGATTTGATTCCTAGACATGTTGTTAATCTATGTTAGTTGATATTTACATTGAGATTGGGTCGTTGCTGTGATATGGGATTCGAACATATGTGGGTTGACTTTACATGACTGATACATGATACGTTTCAAGTTTTTCCTATGTCAATCCTGTTAATCTGATTCTAACTAATGTTTTAAGTACCAATATTACTCCTACATGTGTATTAGCCTATGATAGATTGATCTTTACTTATTAAATTAAGTTTTATGATATGGGAATGGAATTTGGACTCGAGTTGGTTTCAATGGGTTGACTGATACTCATGAATCAGTTTTGATTGTCCCCTGAACTTCAGGAATTTGGTTTGCTGTTCTTCCTTGAACTGAATTGAGAATAGGATATTGGACATGGGGATATTGGAATCAGTTTTTTATTTCTGATTAGGCTTGTGATTTGAGAATAGGATATTGGACATGGGGTTCGATTTAAATTGGTTTGATAAAAACTCAGGAATTTGGTTTGCTGTTCTTCCTTGAACTGAATTGAACTGATTCCTTTTGATGAGTTATAATGATCCCCACATGTTCTAGTTTGTGTTTACTGCAGGATTGCTTAATTAGAATAGGCTATATGTTTGAGTATGAGAAATTGGATTGTCCCCTGAACTTGATTGTCCCCTGAACTTCAGGAATCAGTTTTTCATTTCTGATTAGGCTTGTGATTTGAGAATAGGATATTGGACATGGGGTTCGATTTAAATTGGTTTGATAAAAACTCAGGAATTTGATTTGTTGTTCTTCCTTGAACTGAATTGAACTGGTTCCTTTTGATGAGTTATAATGATCCCCACATGTTCTAGTTTGTGTTTACTGCAGGATTGCTTAATTAGAATAGGCTATATGTTTGAGTATGAGAAATTGGACTGTGTGTTGGTTCTCGAAGACATGCAGGACTGGGAACTGATTTCCCTTCCTATTTTCCTGAGATGTATTCTCAGTTTCCTTGTTCACTGATTTCATGTTAGCTCACTGTTTCCCATTCCAGTTATTAGCTCACTGAATTTTCTTTCCTTTGCAACTGTTAATATAATTCCAGATTTTTTAATGTTAGTTAGCTCACTGTTTGCATTGACACTTGAACACAAATGTCTGCCACTGTTTCCTTTAACATTCAGTAATATTCTTGACACATATATCACTTCACTGTGTTAAACCTGAGACTCTGATATCCCTTTTTGTATACACTGTTTTCAAAAGAAATGTAGATTTCATTTTCCTTAAACTGTAAATAGGACTGAGATTAGTTTTCCTATTCCTGAGATAAATCCACTAAATGTGTCAACTGATTACCTTGAATAACTGAAATTGAATTGACTGTTAACCAAGTGAAGGGTACCAATAGCGATAAGGTAAAGGGTACCAATAGCGATAAGGTAAAGGGTACCAACTTAAGGTATTGGTATTGGGATACCAATAGCGATAAGGTAAACGGTACCTTGGTAGGTAATGACTAGAAATATGATATTTGACTTAGATTGGACTAAGAGTTGACAAAGTCAACTATAGGTCAACCCTTGACCTACTTTGACCTTGTTTGACTTTGTTTGACTTAGGTTGACCTTGTTTGACTTAGTACAACCTAGTTTGACCTAGATTGCATATCATTGTTATTAGTAACTGTCCGCTACTAATGTGTGTCCCTAATAAGACATAATATACGAATTTGTGCCTGTTGGATAATGTGTGTCCATCTTTGCAGAATTATTTCCAAATGGATATGAATTACTACTTGCAGAATCGTTCATGGATGTACAATCGTCGTCCTGATGATATGTGTGGTGTGCGGGATGAATACATAGTGGGAGTAGAGCAGTTTCTGCAGTTTGCTAAGGCGTTCCCTCAGTACATGGACGGCACCAAAATTAAGTGTCCGTGTGTGAAATGTCATAACGTGAAATATTATCCAGAAGTGGAAGTGACATATTATTTGTACTCGAGGGGTTTCACGCCTAATTACTATCAGTGGACCGCACACGGAGAACTTGTGTCTTTAGCATCAGAGCCGGAGACTTATGTTGAGCCATATATGCATGCGGGACCTAATTTTGTTTCAGATAATCATGCATACGACGACGGGTGCGTGAACATGGTTTTCGACGCTGCGGGACCTAGTTTCGTTCATGATGCACCTGAGGAGGCACCGAACGCCGATGCTGCACAGTTCATAGAGTTGCTGGAGAATGCAAGGACTCCATTGTATCCTGGTTGTGAGGATCATTCACCGTTGGAGGTGGTTACAAGACTGTTGAGCATTAAGTCAGATTTTAACATGTCGCAAGAATGCTACAACCGAGTGTTGGAGTTGATTATAAGATCTTGCCGGCGGGTGCTAAGTTGCCAAAAGACTTCTACCGGTCTAAGAGGATGGTGAGATCGCTCTGGATGGGATACGAAAAAATTGATTCCTGTCGCAATGGGTGCATGCTGTACTACAAAGACGACATGGACGCAGATGTGTGCAGATTTGTGGTGCTGATCGCTATAAGACAACTAGTACAGGAAGGTCTACCGGTGCAAGAAGACCGACCGATTCAATGCACTACTTGCCTTTAACGCCGTGGTTGCAAAGATTATTTATGGTGAAAGAGACGGCCGAAAATATGAGTTGGCACATGCGAGAACAGATTGAAGGAGTGTTGGATCACCCATCCGATGGAGAAGCGTGGAAGCACTTTGATCGAGTGTATCCTGATTTTGCTTCAGATCCGCGTAATGTCAGGTTGGGACTATCTTCTGACGGTTTTACTCCTTTTGGTCTTTCGGGATCCCAGTATTCGTGCTGGCCTGTGATTGTCACTACGTATAACCTACCGCCTTGGATGTGCATGAAGACTCAGTACATGTTTCTAACCGTTATAATTTCTGGTACAAATCCCAAGAGGAACATTGACGTGTACTTACAGCCTTTGATAGATGAGTTGAATCAGTTATGGGAAGTAGGCGCTAACACGTACGATGTTTCCAGGAAGCAGAATTTTCAGATGAAGGCAACCCTTATGTGGACCATCAACGACTTTCCGGCCTATGGAATGTTATCTGGATGGAGCACTCATGGCCGTCTCCATGTCCGTATTGCATGGACCGTAGTAAGGCTTTCCGCTTGAAACACGGAGGAAAACCGTGCTTCTTTGATTGTCATCGACAATTTCTGTCAAAAGATCATCCGTTCTGAAGGAACATGAATGCATTCCGTACCGGCGTTGTAGATAAGGGTGATCCACCGCCAAGGTGGTGCGGAGCCACAATATGGGAGGAGGTTAAAGATTTTCCAAGTGCTATCGAAGATCCTACAACTGGGTACAAGTGCGATGGATTTGGTAGAGATCATAACTGGACAAAGAGGAGCATATTCTGGGATCTGCCATACTGGAGTACCAATCTGATCAGACATAATCTTGATGTCATGCATATTGAGAAGAATGTGTTTGATAACATAATTAATACTGTGATGGACGTAAAGGGAAAAACGAAAGACAATCCCAAGGCCAGGTTGGACTTAGAAGAAATATGCAAACGCCCTGCGTTGCATTTGATACAGCAGAATGGAAAACAGTTTCTGCCGAAGTCAATTTTCTCGCTGGACAAGGAGGATAAAGTGAGACTTTGTCGGTGGATCCAGGGCCTAAAATTTCCAGACGGATATGTGTCAAATCTGAGAAGATGTGTCGATCCGAAGGAAAATAAATTGACGGGTATGAAGAGCCACGACTGTCACGTATTCATGGAGAGGTTAATTCCGATTGCATTTCGGGAATTCTTACTGCAGGCAGTTTGGGATCCATTGACGGAGCTTAGCATATTCTTTAGGGATCTTTGTTCCAAGAAATTGCTAGTTGATCGTCTAGAAAAGCAAGAGAAGGACATTGCGGTAACACTATGCAAGCTAGAGAGGGTGTTTCCTCCTGGATTCTTCGACTCTATGGAGCATTTGCCGATTCATCTATCCTATGAGGCACGTGTTGGTGGACCCGTCGAATATCGATGGATGTACCCGTTCGAGCGACATTTGAATCACCTAAAAGAAAGGTGAAAAATAAGGCACGGGTCGAGGGTTCTATTTGTGAAGCCTATGTTCTTGAGGAGATTACAAACTTTTGTTCGATGTATTTCAAGCCTCATGTTGCAACTAATAGAACGAGAGCTTCCAGAAACGACGATGGAGATCATGAAAGTAATGATACAATACTAAAGGTATTCAATGCTCCAGGAAAGCCATCGGGTAAAATGAAGAAGAGATATCTGAACGATGATGAGCTAAGGGCTGCTCAGGTGTATGTACTCAACTGCGACGAGGAGGAAGTAGAAACTGGAGGGGTAAGTAAATAATACGTCTACATTATTTTAATAGTTTTGAGAATGATACTATTACATTAATTGCACAATATTGTTTTCAGCATATTTAATGATGATGTGAGGTCATGTAGGCCACACATAACAGAAAGAACTAGAACAAGAAATGAGGCATTATTTTCCATCATGGTTGAGTGCATATGTAAGACTTCAGAACTCTGTAATTACCTTTCTGTATATGCACTTGATTGAGAATGAGCTTAATTGCTTCTTTCGTGGTATTTAGGTCGATCGTCCATACGCAAGACTTGAGAATGAGTCTATTAGAACGCTAGCCAAGGGACCAATTTATGCTGCAAAAATATATCTAAGCTACTGTGTTAATGGGTTTAGGTTCAAGTCAACAATTTGCCCGATCAGAGACAACTTTGTGGATCTCGACTCCACCAAAAACAGCTGTTTGTGTATCAGATCTTCGAACTACAAAGATGTTGATGCGGGCAACGATTTCTATGGCGTGCTACGGAGATCGTGGAGCTGACATATAGTTATGGAATAGAGCCTGCTAAGATTGTGTTATTCAGGTGTGATTGGTTCGATCCGATTGAAGGTCAGGGTTAGAAAGTAGACAAGCACGATCTTGTTGATATAAACTATCGCGTCGATATCAAGCCTATGAACCATTTGTCCTATCAAGTCAGGCTCAGCTCGTGTACTTAACAAGTTATCCTAAACGGGGAACAACAAGGTCGGACTGGTGGACAGTATGCAAGACCAAAGCTAGAAATACATTTGAGGTTGACGATATAGCTTATCAACAGGATGAACTACCTCTTGTAACAAATATTATAGAAGTGGACACGACGAAAGTTCCTCATTACACATCTAATTGTGTAGAAGAAGTAGAATTATCTGAAGAGGAAGATGCAGATGAAAGTGAAGATGTAGAGGAGGAAGAAGAAGAAAAGATGAACTAAACGAACTAGATGAATTTTCAGAAGAGGATTAAAATCTGTGATGTCTATCATAAAATTTGTATTTTTGTAATAATAAATCTGTGACACTTTAGTGACACTTTTTCTGTGACCATGATATTTTTCAAAAATCTGTGATGTCTATCATATAAATATGTATTTTTGTTTTATTGTCATATGTTATTATCAGGTATGACTAGACCAGGAGGACGATGCGGAGGATTATATATTAGCCAGTCCCGTCAGCCTCGGGCTGGGGATGGAGAGGCAGTTCCGTACCCTTATCCTCATCTCCGAGTACGCCATTGTACCCTTCTGTTCCCGGTCCATTACCGGGACAGGACAGTTCCAGCAGGTTGCCGACTCCTCCCTCGTCGTCCAGCCTTTCTGATCCCTCGTCCAGCATCCCTGATCCCCCGTCCAGCATTTCTCCTGTCGACGGCTCTATGGGGGAGCCAACGTCGAGCATATGGAGGACGGCGATCATACTGATCCTGTCCAGGCAGGAGGTGAGAGCGACCCTCCATGCGCTCCCCCGGGCGAGACGCGTATGGAGATTTGGACGGACGGGCCTATGAAGTAAGTTAATTAATTAATATATTTCTCAAATGATTATATGTACATATATATTCATGAAAAATTGTTATTGTATAGATATCGGCCTTCTGCAGTACAGAGACAGCTGGGGACATTTCTGAGGCAGAATTATGGTGGGCCTTGGATTAACTACTCAGATGCTCCCGCAGATAGGAAGGCCTTTTGGTTCGCCCACTTCAAGGTAAAAAATTTGTTTATTTTTAAATTTTAATAATCATTTGTGTATATATACAACTTTTGTATTTTACTTCTTGTAAAGGACCTATTTCTATCCACCACACCGGACGGCGATGATCGAGGGCCAATTTTCTGCCGTCGCAGCCAAGCTCATCCGTGATGCGATCGACGACCAGAAGCGTCGTGATCGCTCCGGACAGCCGATCCAGGGTTGGATTACGCCAGAGCAGTGGACTGCGATGAAGGCTAGATTCAGCGAGCACAGGTACCAGGAGCGTTCTGAGAAGGCCAAGGTGGCGCGGTCGAGCGTCGGTAAGTGGTGTGGTGGCTCCATTCCGATGACGGAGCATTTTCGTCGTCTGGTACGTTTCCTATGATGGACATTAATTTATATATAGTTCGATAGAATGTTTAATACTAATAATAGTATATATTTTAACAGATAAAAAAGGGTGAGGATCCGAACATGGTGACCATCTTCCTGGTCACCCATCGGAGGGCTGGAGAGTTCATTGACGAGAGGGCGACGCAGGCATATGTACGTTCTATTCTTTATATTAATTTACTATAATTTAGAAAACAGAAAAATAGATATCAATATAGACTTTAGCAAACACTTACACGTTAGCAAACATGTTCTAGGCCGAGTTTGTTCGGCTACAGGAGGAGGCGGCTGCTGCTGCGCTGCTGCTGCAAGCAGAGGGAGGGGCTGGTACTTCCTCCCAGCCGCCTACAGCTCCATCGCCGGACGAGCTCTGGATGACCGCCGTTGGCGGTCTTCAGAAGGGTACGTACTACGGTACGGGATCCTACAGCGCGTATTTGGCTTCGGAGTCATCCCGGGCCCCCTCTGTCAGTGCGCAGTCTCCGGCTACGCAGGCGTCGTTACGAGCTGAGGATGTTCGTCGTCAGATCGAGGAGCTGTGTCGCGAGTTGCAGCAGCAATTTTCTGATGCGGTCGAGCGATGATCCGACCCTCCGATCGTCACCGGACGATTTGATGCGGTCGAGCGCAGTATACAGGAGCTGATGAGTCTGCATCAGGCTACAGCTGCCAGCTTGCAGACGCTCACCGAGTCTACGCAGTGCACAGAGCGTAGACAGGTCGAGCTGGAGGGATCGCAGAGGAGCATGTCTGCCTCACTCACTCAGTATGAGAGGGTGGTGAGTACCCTTGCTGCGCATGGTGAGCGACTGCGAGAGCTGGAGCAGATACGTCCTCCCGGTCCATCGACGGCGCCGACTCCAGACACTGCTCTGCCTCCGGCGCCGACTCCAGACATTGCACTGCCTCCTACTGCCCCTATGGTACAGCTCACCCAGGAGCAGTATGACTACATTCTATCCCAGTTGCGCGGCAGGGGTCCGCAGTAATTTTATTGGTTTTTTTATGACTTGTATGTATTGCCCCTATGGGCAAATTGTTTATTGGTACACTGTTGTTTATACACTTGGTGGGAGACTTTTATCATCTTCCATTTTTATTTGACTCTATTGGATGTTTATGAGGATGTGTGTCTGTGATATTTACTTTGCACTTCCTCCTATTTTTATTGTCATATTTACTTTGTGATATCTGCGACGGGGATGACAAATATACCTACGCTGGGTTATAAGCGATGATCTGATATACAAAGGAGGTGCTGTCGAAATTTTAAAAAAATATTGTGTATTTTTGTTATGATGTGTGTCTGTGTTTACAGTGAATGTGAAATGCAGTGTTCGGAACCATCGACAGTTTCGATTACTGTTGTATGTGTTATCTTGGATAGAAATAGCAACAGTTCAGGGTGCACTTCTGAGAGCTTCATTTTCACGTCCTTCACTTTCTCGGGACGTCGTAAAGGTTCCCGAGAAGGTGAAGGACGTGAAGAGGAAGCTTTGAGAAGTGCACCCTGAACTGTTGCTCTTTCTATCCAAGATAAAACATCGAACAGTAAGCGAAACTGTCGATGGTTCGAACACTGCACTTCACACACACTGTAAACACAGACACACAGCATAACAAAAATATCAATTATATTTTTTAAATTTTTTTATAATATCTGCGACGTTAGCGACGTTTTGCGACGTACTGCGACGGAACGTAGACGTCGCTATACGTCGCTAAATAGCGACGTAACGTCGCTAAATAGCGACGTAACGTCGCTAGACGTCACTAATATGCTGACGTGGGCTGAGGGTATACGTCGCTAAATCTGTCGGTAGCCGTCGCTAAGTTGCCCACGTGGCTGCCATGCCATGTCATCATATATAAATTTTACAGCGTCGCAAGTAGTCGCTTTACATCGCAATTTTGGCGACATAGTGATACATCGCTATCTGTCGCAAATTTTGCGACGTCTAGCGACAATGAACACCGCATCGCAATAGTGACGTTCGGCGACAAAAGTGTCATCTGCGACTTGCCTATAAGCGACGTCTGGTATTCGTCGCTAAATACGTCGCAAATTGGTTTTAGCGACGTATTTTCTTAATTTAGCGACGTCTCCTGACGTCGCTAAATGGGTTATTTTAGTAGTGTTTACTCAGGATAGCCCCAATTTTACTTTGGGCTGTCCACATCCCTCCTCACACACACCATACCGTCCCTCCCGGCTTAAGCACGCCCCCGCCGCGCCCCTACCGTCGCTCTCACCAGCGCTCGCCGCCGCTAAACGCCACCGCGCTCCCCCGCCGCTGCTACTGCCAATGCCACTGCATGCCCTCTTCTCGGCCACCCTTAGGGACTTATCGAGGAGGTCGTGGTGGGGACGACAGACAGCGTGTAAGGAACCTCGCAACGAGAGTGAGCAGCTAGGAGAGGGCCGGGGGGGACAGATGTCGTCAGAGATCTTGTACATGGGCGTCGCTAGCACGACGTCGTCCCAGGCGATGCTGCTTTTGTCGAGGAGGTAGACGGTGCTGCTCTTGTCGCGGACGACGGCGACGAGGCCGAAGACGAAGGCCTTGAGGCCGTGGCCGGGGAGGTTGATGGCGAAGCAGCGGGAGGCGAGGAAGATGGGGGTGAGGCTGAGCGCTCGAGTGAGGGCTAGGCCACGACCAGGGATCGGGAGGAGGAGGACTGTCAAATATTTGACAGTCCTAAAGATTAGGACTATCGAAATATTAACAGTCCTCCCAATAGGAATGTCAAATTTTTGACAGTCCTTCAAATAGAAATGACTATCAAATTTTTGATAGTCCTTCCTATTAGGAGGATTTGACAGTCCTGAAAAAAATTGGACTAGCCTGAAATAATTTTTTAGTGGCAAACTTGTAAATAGTTTACCAAAAAAGTTGGACTAGCCTAAGTAAAAGTTGACTTGCCTTTAGAAAAAGCTTTTTCTTTTTTCTTTTTCTTTACACAAACTATATTGATCTTCCTTCTAATCATGTATCCAATAACTTCATTCTTTTTTCCTTAAAATTTTATACGTTTCAAGTAGCTAATATAGTCATCTCTCATGCAAAAATACTTTTATCGTTCCTTCTTATACCATATAGTTCCTTGTCTATTGTCCCTGCATCAGAGTAGCAATATGGTGTGTCACCCAAATGGGAAGTAGCCCACCTTCGCTCAACCAGGGTCGGCCCTAACCATCCAGGTCCCAAAATTTTGAGGGACACCAATTTTTTTTTTACCTTCCTTTATATATATATATATATAATATATATATATATATATAATATTATTTTATATATATATATATATATTATATATATAATATATATATATATATATATAAAGGAACCAGGTAAGTGATTTTATTGCTCAGAGAAAAATGTATGTACAACTTCAGTTTGTTCTTCCATCTAATCCCATCCCTTTGACATCAAATTATATATTGTGAACTATGCTAAATTGTCGTGCGACAGTCTTCGAACTCCCTGTTGTTCGTTCCTTCCATATGTGCCATACTGCTGATGGCCGACCACAAGCTTCCTTGAACCACTGAATGCCTCGTCCGCGACTACTCTGGATTCTTTGCACGACGCCATCTATACCTTCCTCTGAGACTTGTTGCAAACCCATTCTTCTAAGTTGAGCATGCCAGATCTCTTTGGACATCTCGCAATTGAAATAAAGATGCTCGATTGTCTCCTCCTGTTGCATACATAGAGAGCACGAGTTATTCGCAATCTGGATTCCCATCCGGTGCAGTCTATCTTTGGTCAGTAGTCGCTTTAGCTTGAGCTTGTACAAGCACATCTGCATTTTCCTTGGAATCCATTTGGCCCATATTATATCCGTGTATGGAAACTGCTCCCCAGGCTCCCTTATTATCCTGTACGCTAGCTTCGTGTCGAATCCCGTCTCCATAGTCTCTGACCACACCCACTCGTCTCTTCCTCTGGAGGCGTCCACTTTACATTGCCAAATGTTCGTATCCGCCTACTTGGCCCAACGATGGTGGGCTATGATCAAGTTCCCCACTTGCAGCTCTCCCCGCCATGCTTCACGTTACATGTGTGTACCAATAATGTGGAATAGTCTTCTATGTTGGATCCATGGGCCGAGCCAAAGATCGGTCCCATTGCCGTCGGCCAGAATACGTTTCATAGGATGTTCCTCTGCGGCAACTAGTCTTGAATGTTACTGATTCGTTGTTGTTGGATTTGTACTACCAGAAGTTAGTATCGCGAATATATTTGTATGCCGTCCATTTGTCCAAAGCGAGTCTCCTTGAATATATCTCCACGCATCTTTACCCCCGCAATCTGGCATATGCTTCAGCGATTTGAGACCGAACCCTCCCTCGTCTCTCGGTTTGCATAGTTTGTCCCATTGCATGTATTCTCCCTCGCCAGATGAAGTCTGCACAGTGTCGTTCTACTCGCCTTAATGTGCTCGAAGGCAACATTATGGCCTGAAGCTAGAAGTTCATGATGGATTGTAGAACTGTATTAACCAGTTCTATGCGACTGCCAAAAAAGAGAGTCTGTGCTTGCTACCCCTCTATGCGCTTTTGTACATACTCCACCAGAGTCCGGCAGTCTTCTTCTCTCTCGTAGTTCACCGCCAGGAATTCCCAGATATTTGACCGGTAGTTTTGCTTGATTAACACCCAACTCTGACGCGCGCTCTTCCTTATCCTGACAGGAGCCCTTCCTTTACACACACACACACACACACACACACACACACACATATATATTATATATATATATATATATATATATATATATATAAGTCCTTTGGGGTGTAGCCCTTGGGTACACCGGAGGTTCCATGGGAATATACACGGTTCGAATTCCTCCTAGACGTGTGTGTATATATATTAAAAAAAAAAAAATAAAATATTATATATATATATATATATATATATATATATATATATAATATATTATATATAAAAGAATATATATATATTATATATACACTGGGTTCCATGGGAATATACACCGGGAGGACTTTTATACTCCCGGTGTACCCATGGGCTACACCCCAAAGGACTTTATATATATATATATATATATATATATATATATATATATATATACACACACACACACACACACGGGAGGTTCCATGGGAATATACACCGGGAGGACTTTATACTCCCGGTGTACCCATAGGCTATAGATATTCACACAATTAAATAATTGGCTCACTTAGTAAATTTATTTTTCACTTATACCTTTTATCTACTATTATAAGGGAGTTTCAAAACGGCTCAAAATTAAGCCGTCTAAGCCGTGTGTATTTCATCAACCATTTCATTCTTAAAATTTAAAAACGAAAAATTAAGTACCGTAGTCGTTTTATCACGTAGTTTAAAATAAAATTAAAACCTAAAATTCTTATAACTTCATGAATATGTATAAATACTAAAATATTTTAGAATTTAAATATTTAAACTAACTAAATAATATTATCTAACTAAACACATATCCAAAAATTTAACAATTGCCAAAAAAAAAAAAGTCGGTACGTGGGCGTTTGTTACTGGATCCGGTACGTGGCATCCAACGGGATTTTCATTTCGTTCCCGGAGCGAACTATTCACGCATTCTTCATTTTTTCTTCTATTTTGTGACCGCTCCTGCGTTTTGGTCGTCCGAAATCACCAACCAACCTTCACCGCCCACCCCACCCGAAGAACCCGCCGCCACCCCCACCTCCACCTCCTCCTCCTCCGCCGCCGACAGCCCGAGCGCCCCAACTCCCCCTAGCTACGGCTGCTCCTCCCCCCTCCCCCCGCCCTACCGGCGACGGCTGCTCCTCCCATCCCCCGGTCCTCTTCCATTCTTCTTAGGTAAAACTCCAATCCTAACCCCCAATTTTTTATAGAACCCTAACCCCAATTTTTTATAGAACCCTAACCGGCTAACCCCCAAAGTTTTTGCAGGGTCTCTTTCCAGCAACTGCTCCCCCCGTCCGACCCCCGATCGGCGATCGGCACGGCAGGCTGCAGGGGCTCCCAATCTGCTCTCCAATTTCTTCACCTCCTCTTGTAAAACCCTAATCCCTATTTTTTATAAAATCCTAACCCCCAAATATTTATTTGATGTTTTGCTCTTAGATCGGTTTTCAAAATTTTCATTTGTAATTAAAAATCAAATATATTTCCTGCAGGTTGGTTTGATTCACTTGGGTACTGAGTATACCTTGTTCTTTTCCTCACAAGTTGATGATCTTCCAGGATGATGTATATGTTTTGGGGGCATGTAGTGAATACAAAAAGATTGCAACTTGGGCTATATGGTGACATTGGATCTTGAGGTACACTTTCTAATTTATGCCCAATAGTTTATTTCAGACATCTAAAAATTGAAAATATTTTAATTTCTATTGAAAGTACATCCGGATGAAAATGCATAACTGGAAGCGATACCCACAATTTAGTTACATCTGGATGAAAACTACAAACTGTGCAAACTGTGCTATGTACAAAATTTTTAATTTCTGTTGAATCGTATCGGTATTGGTTGTGTCGAATCGGTATCGAGCGAAAGTGCAAACTGTGTTATGTACATTATTCATGCTTGTATGCATGCCTTAAGGTTGTGAATGACAGGTTTTGAATTATTGTGTATGACAGGTTTTGAATTATCGATTTTACAAGTAAACTCTGTCGAATTTTTGTTATAAATTTAGTGTGTTAGCTAGCCCACCCTAATCCAAAATCCTGGCTCCGCCCCTGGCGACAGGTACTTCTTTCTCCCTTCCCCCCCTCATCCAAACCCTAACCCTAATTTCTGTTCACTAGAAGTAATTCGTTCCTAAAATTGAGCTTATATGATGTAAAGCTCATTCTTTTTTTTTGGACAGTGATACTGTTGATTGCTATTTTTAGTTGCACTTTGGCGTAAGTATTCATGTCGAGAAAACGAGCATAGCGAGAACAGGAAGATATTGCATCTGTAGGAAATCGTCGTCGTTGTTGTACTAATTTTTTTATATTTGTTTTGAATTTTCAATATTTATCTTCTGTTATTTATTCGATACAGAGGAGTCCTCAGTAGATGCATACTTTGTTGGTGTTTTTGCCTTGGACTAGGAAAGATAGTCCCACATCGGCTACACCAAATGGTGCGTATCTCAATATAATGCTTTGCTTGTGTTGAGGTATGCAAATAAGGTGTGGTGGGGCACAAGTGGGTGTCATGTGAGAGTATTTTTCTAGAAGGAAAAATGATTAATTATAACAAGGAAGCAAGTTGCTTTTTGTCATTCGAACTCGGACACGGACTCCAGGATGCCTCGTGCATGCACAGGCGTGTTCGGGGGGCAGGCGTGGACTGGCACACGACTATGTTGATTGTGGGATGATCTAAAATATCAAACTCTATTTTTGAGTATTTGTATTTTAGTCCCACATCGGATAGGAGAAAAGGTGAAGTCCCACTCCACTCTATAAATGAAGCCCCTGGCCTCCTTTGTGAGATGTACCAAAGACGAGAGAAAATGGAGTCCGTTGAGTCCACGAAGCCCGTTCGAGTCACAAAAAGTTGACTAACGAGCGTTCCAGAAGTTCTTTGAGGACTTGCTGGTTCCTGGAAGCGGATCGTATAAAGGTGAATCTTGCTTTGAGCAACGGTGATCTTTATCACCCCAGCAAGTTGCCTTTCTCTCTTCTTTCTTCTTCTTCTCCTTCTTGGTGGGCTACATAACTCAGTTTAGGCACTTGCTAGAGCGAATTCGTTTGCAGGAATCTCGAGAAGTGCTGAAACTCTGTTCAGACGAAATTAGGAGAGCAAGTTCATTAGCAAGTATTCTCCAAATCCTACAGGGTCAGAATAGAGAGCAAATTTATTTGCAAGTGGATCTCTAAATTTTGTTCATTCTTCCATCTAGTTCTGTTTCGGGACTAACAATCTTCAATGTCAATAGTTTATGTTCACGGCGATAAAAAAGTTTGTTTTTTGTCGGAAATAGACTTTTTTTCTTTTCTTTTAGTAATCCATGTTGGCTAAACGCAGGACAAGGAAGAAAAAAAAGGAGATGAAGGGATTTGGCAGGCTGCTTGCAACAAGAATTCTGCAGAATCCAATCAAAGAGAAGAGCGGAACCTTTGTCGTCCGCTCTTCTCGTATATATAAAGGGGCATGAGTTCAAGCTAATTTTTCCCGTGCCCAATCATCCCAGGACCTCCCTAACCCTCTAGATTCCCCTCCCCCCAAGTCCAGGGCTCCCTAACCTTCTAATTCTAAATTCCTAAATCCTACTCTCTACTTGCATCATCCCCGCACCGCCTTTCCGCCCAGGCTGGACCCTGCTGCGGCGCTGACCCTCCGTCCCCTGCCGGCTGCGACCCCGGTCGATGAAACCAGCAAACTAAACTCTGTGGGCTTACCCAACAAGCTATGGATTATTCATTTCAGGGCATTGACTCATCTTGCAAAGAAGGAAGATAAACGAATAAATGACTAGTAGTCCTTATAATGATAGGTAGGGCATTCATGCTAGGTAGTTTGATCTGTCGAACCCACTCCGTGGTGACCGTGCCGGGAGGTAATAGACCAGCAAGCACCGCGCGACCCCCGTTCCGACCCACGCGCTGACCTGAAGAAAATATACAGATTAGCTGCTTCAAGTGAGTGGCGAGAGATCGATCATAACTCTGTAAAGAACAACTCATGGAGAACCTTTGTTTTTATATTGGTGAATTGGAGAATCTAGTTTTTATATTGGTGATTTGGTCTTTTGATTTTTTTTTGTACTCATGCTTTCTTTAGCTATGTTCCAACTTCACCACACCACTTTGTCAAATAAAGGATCCCATGTCCTTTTTTCCCCGTATGTATATATGCAAATTTGTTTAGAAAGTGTGTTAAGTGGATCTGTTAGATGGAGTTGAGATAGAAAATATGCGAATATAATTAATTATCACTGTCTGCTATGTTCTTCTTCTTCTTCTTCTTCTTCTTCTTCTTCTCTTTTAGGGTCTGCTTGGATCGAGGGTTAAGAGTGAGGGGAAGTTAAGTGAGGGGGAAATAAAACTATGCTTGGTTTGAGGGTGGAGTTTTAGGAGGAAGGGTTATAGAGAGGGTTAAGTGGGGGTTTATTTCACCCTCTTTTGTCCATTTTTTAACTCTCAAAATCGGAGGGTTAATAAGGGGGATTGAGGACTTTTGTTTAAAAAGTCATAAATACCTCTTATTTGTACTATAGAATATCATGATTTTTTTCCTCTATTTTTACTTGTTTGCAACATGTTACTCCGTAGCTTATTGACAAGTTCTAATTAAAATTTCAATGAAATTTAATTTATGACATATATAATAAGGTTATTTTGGTAACAATTATATTTTTATTCATCCTCCTCACTTAACTCTCCCTCCAATCCAAACAAGAGTTATTAAACAACCCCCACTTAACTCTCCCTCCAATCCAAACAAGGTTCTATGTATTGACTCTACTCCCCCTCACTTAACTCCCCTTCATTTAACGCCAGTTAACTCTGCTTATTCCCCCCCCCCCCCCCCCCCCCCCTCTCAATCCAAGCAGACCCTTATTATTGAACTTTTAGAAATAATCTTTATTTATAAGGAATTCAATATTGACTGAATTATCACTCTCTTACAAACTGACTACGAGCTGTTGTTGTTGGCTGCCTCTGCTTTACCTTGCAGATTTTTAGTTGGACTTTGGATGCAGCTTCTTCACTTTCTACGAGTTTAAAGCTTTATCTCTGAGCCTCGACTGGTACTCTCCTAATTTGAGTGCAAAGTTTATTTTTACTTGTACTTTGTAAGTAGTTCTGAACTCGTATTTTTCCTAATTTGCATTGTGTTATATCATTCCTTTGATCGCAATTGGGTGGTTAATTTTGTTTTTGTTGGAAAATTATAGTTTTAGATGGACTTCGATTTTAGCAAGTCTTAGCAAATGTGGTTTGAATTCTGGTGCTATGCAATTTTAGCAAATCTTGTTTCTTTTGTTGGAAAACTACTGCTTGCCAGCACCCCCCTCCCCTTGGTGATAGTCTCTGCCGAGATGTTCACCAACGAGAAGAGGCAGATTGAGCGAACTGGGAGAAGTGGAAATTCAAGAGCCCAATACCTTCAAGTACTTTCTCTCTTTCTTTATAATGCATCATAGATTAGCTTCCTCTCCAAATACATTCTACTGCTTAATTCACAAACTCTATAATTATGACACGAATGTGCACGTGTCTTGTCAGAAAGATACATACACGTCAATTTTAGTTGGAAGAAGTGTCTTATATATATATCATAAGATACAAGGAAAAAAAAAGTTCGCTGAACTCTTTGGCCAAAGCAAAAGAGTAGTGTTGTATATTAGGTAGCCAAATCAAAACAAAATTATTTGCTCAACTCATCACAAGAAGCAGGTCAATCTCACTTGTGCATCTTATGTTTGTTTGATGAGAACTCTGTAGTTCTGTTGTTAAATTTGTTCACATGCATTTGATAGCTTCTTTCGGGGACAAACTATACATTACAAACTCATATTGGAACTCATATTAGAGTGAGAAAATTCAGATATTGAGTGAAATTTGATAATTATATAGTATCTGTAGATGATAAAACAAATATATTTGATATCAGATATGGAAAGAAACGTTGGTAGCCCCGACATTATTATTAGGATTTTTTTTTTTCCTTTTGACACTTGTATGGTTATAATTAGGTACCAAGTTAGAAGTAGAGACAGAATCATGCTAGCTTCAAAGCAATGAGAGGATATTTTGATCTAATAAAGTAAAAATCATAATTTGTATCTAATCTATATTGATTGAATATATATGGTGCATGCATAATCATTCACGGCTAAAAAAAACCAATGAGTCTATACTTAGTTGACTGTTCGTGGTTGTAAAAAAGATCGGCGATATGAGAGCAATTTGGTTTGAATGATGATTTCGAGGAGGACGTTGAGGAATTTCTCAAATACACCAGTAGCCAACCTATTTTCATGGATAGTAGGATCATCAAGTGTCATTGTGTTAAATATCATAATAGGCCATTCAAAGAGGTGAATCTTGTGAGGGAGCATTTCAGCCATAAAGGTTTCATACATAACTATAAGGAGTGGACGGCTCATGGAGAACCTTTGTTTATGTAATATCGTTTTCTTTCCGAGGCTGCTTATGCGAAAGACATACGGACGGTGGAGTTCGATAGACAGGGGAAGGAGGACCATCGGGTTTGGGAAGATATGAAGAGAGGTATCTTCAAGTTTAGTAACTGGATTAGGACCTATCACAAGGAGGTAGATTGGGCGTAGGTAGTGTGGACCAAAGGGGCAACACGTGTACCTACACAAAATGATTAGGAACATACTCCTTACTCGGGACATGCTTACCATGTTTGGCATTCCATGTGAGGATATGAAGTGTTGTTTTAAATGAATTAAAGCACAGAAGGGCAACAGAGCAAGAGGATAATGCTATCTCAGAATAATATTTGGGGCGGTGGTCTGGCACATGCGGAGGGACGAAATCAGCGTATCTTTGTGGTCCCTCAGTATTTTTGATTGTACAAAGAAATATAGATGTTGACATAGATATCCTAGGTCCCAGGGGACCTATTTTGTAATCTTTGGACTGGATCATAGTTGTAATCATCATTTTTATCTATAATATTTACCTTCTGTGAAAAATAGAAAATATAATTTTTGGCTGCTTTACATTTTATATATATATATAAAATGTATTACAGACTTGTGTACCGAATGCCTATAAACTCGGCCCAAAGGCACCACCGGCTGCACCTCACATTAATCCCCCACAAGGGAATTAACATGCTTCCCCTTTGCTCGAACCCGCAACCTCGAGGGGATGACACCAACTCTAGCCACTTTAGCTTGGAGTGCTCGTCTATATATATATATATATATATATATATATATATATATATATCGAAGAAGGTTATTTTATTATTATCTCCAGTTAATTGATAGACTCGTAGCCTGATAGCCTACAAACTCATTCCTTAGACAATATGCACAAATGTACTAATAAAACATCATAAATCAATCTAGAACCCTTAAGCTTCCTAAGAATCATTGTAATAACCTATGATTCACTCCCTTGCTCGTACACGGCCTCCTCTCGAACGAGACACAAAATTTTCCCCTGGTTCAAACCTCCCCCTCTGGAATTACTTTGCTTACCCTCTAATTTGGCAATCCAGGCGGGATTATCGCAAACAAGCTTCCCTTTCTTAGAAGAGTCTTCTCCATTTTTAGACGTATCTAATAATGGTAAGTCATCGGGAATAACTCGCCTTGTCCTTCTTTAATACCTCATATGCTTTTCTTATTTGCATCCGGTTAAGCTAAGAATACAATCAAAACTGATTCCGTCGGTCTAACACGATGGTTTTCAATAGTATTCCCCTTTGGAGTACGTGTCGCGAACGCGAGCCGCATGAGAGGTCACGTTGCTGTCATCGATGGCCTGGGAACCCCTAGATTCACGTCCCAATCCTTTTCCCAGATCCCGGTCCCGGAGCCCTGGCTCTCTCCTTGCCGTGCCCGGCTTCATTGTCAACCTCCTTTGTGTCCATATGCTCCCCTTGAATCATTCTTTCTCTTCTGCATCCCTCATGCTAGTCAAGCTTCTATCTTCATTATTTTTCTCCTATAGCTGATCCCCTTTTACCTATTCTTCTGATTATTGACTTCTAATACGACCAAACTTTTGCAATAAGTGCATCTTGGTGGTACCCACTCGTATTCAACTTTCTGGAACAAGGATTCCCTATTAGGTAACTCAATTTCAACTTCTTAACCAGTGCATCCATGGCATTAATTTCTACAAATATTCTCATATAGAAAAGTCTTCCCTTCCTCGCGAAGAGGCTTGCCTATCCCTCTAGCCATCTTCATGATGGCCGGGATATTCCATAGTTGCGGAGGAAGCCAAGGAAGATTTATCCAGATCAAACCGCAGAAAGTCGATCTCGAGCAAAGTTGGACGCCGGGTGTAGCGCCCCGCTTTCGATAGGCGACGGAACTTCATAATATGCTTGCGCCGAGTCAGATCGGCCGGGAACTTAGATGGCCATCTGACTCGATCGCTAAGCTTGGTAAACGATAGCGCCTTGCGGCATCGATTCAAATCGATTTGGACGGAAGTTACGAGAATCGATCCAACTGATGGAACGACTTCTGTTGGAATAAGTCCTAGATGCAGCGGACTGCGTCTCGGCGAGTGAGCTCTCTATAAGAGTCCCTTCGACGGGACCGGACCGCTGTATGGTTTTCTTGGAGCTTTTGTTGCCGGGCTTGATGAAGTGCTTTCGCGTCGTTTTCATGGATGCAATTACAAATTTCGAAGCAAGGAAAAAAGAAGGAATTCTAACAAAGTGTTGGTGCCATTGCTGGAGCTCGCGTAACTAAAGCTTGACGTTGCGAAGCGCTTCGACGATCGGCACGAGCAAAGTAAACGGTGGGTGATTCGGCCCCTTCTTTTTCTACTCTGTCCCGCAAACTAATTCCTTGCCTCGAATTCATTCAAATCGAACGATGCCAAGTTAATTGTATGCCAATCCACTAAGTTCAAGAACTCGGAAAAAACGTATCGATTTAGAGTAATTCACTCTGAAAATACAAGTCTATCACATAAACCAGAAAGTTTAAGGTTCTAGTAAAAAGATAGACTATTTCACGTGCTGCAAAATAATACGAAACGTCGATTATGGGTTATGATGCCTCGGACAATTTGGTGCCCACGGGATGCTAAATCGGGAGTACGGCTTGGGGAAAAATGAATCGTTGCATAAGTTGGGAGAAATGATAATGCCGTTCAATACTGTTTGCATATATAAAACTGTTCATGCATTGGCATGGTCATGGACAGCTTGTGCACAAGTTGATATTTTTTCTCGAATCGGTATCCGGGGCATCGGAATCGAATCGACCTAGGGGGAATGAATAATCGTGCTTCGGCACTGATGCATTGCGGGACCGTCAGTCAGGCTTGCAACTAGACTGAGCGGGCCGAAATGTCGTTGAGATAGTCCCACGTGATGTGTAACATCAATGACCGCATATAAGATAGTAGCATGCTCACCTATTGTCTTATGCAGGTGTAAATATTATCTCTGTTTTCATGCAGGGACGAGCACGACCGTGGTAAAAAATATGATAAACTGCTATGTTTCACTGTATGCTTTATTACTCAAAGATGGCTATCGAATATGAACTGAATTCATTTAGTTCTAATAGAAAGACAACTCTAAAGCATGTCTACCCTAACAATCAGAGTCGGTTTAAACGAGTGGGTTCGTCTCGTCCACTTAGCAAGTGTGCTAATCCCATTCCCCTAATTTTTCCTCCCAACTAAACTGGAGCTGAAGTGCGGAGAGACGTTTTGAAGCTCTTCCTATGCTGAAGTATTTTGAAGCCAATTCAATCGACGACTTATGTATAAAGGGGCGAATGTATGGGACGGCAAGCGTTAGTTCAGGCAACTTGTCGAGTGTATTTCTTTATGTTTTCAATCAATGTAGCCGCAACGGCATCCAATGTAATTACGACTTGCACTTCGTTGCAAGCTATGAATGAAAAGCATTTCTATCTTCCTATACTGCGTCTTATATTCTGATGTGATTTGTGAAGTTTCAACTTGGCGTATTAATATGAAAAGCAACGTAACGTTCTTGCCTTGTACGAGTGCAATTCCAGACTCGTACGGCATCACGCCTTAGCGAGGACGATCGAATCGGCAAAGTAACACTGGGGACGAACGGTTTGTCGACTCGGGGCATGACAAATTGGTATCAAAGCATAGTTATGTTTTCTCGGATTTTCGAAAAATGTTTCATTGTTGGAATGTCCGTTGCGATGGCTCGATTGAATGCTTGTCGACATGCTGCGTGAAATAAAAGTTCCATACAGGTAAGTCCGTAGATATTTTTGAAAAATACTAACGGATTTACTCTGTTTTGTAGGAATGACTAAGAAAAGAAACAATCCCGGCACAACAACCCAAACCGTAGATAGTACGTCGAGCACAAAAAGCACTGGCCCTAGCGAGACGACTATGGAGAAGATGCTACAGTTGATGGAACTGCAGCAACAACAGCTTCAGATGCAATTCAAAGCCTAATTTGATGCGCAGCAGAAGCAGATGAACGCTCTGACTCAGATAGTGAGCAGAATGGCGGGCAATACCAAGACAACGGACGAAGTACCCGAGGAGAAGCAAGGTGATCAAGAAGAAAACGAGGAAGAAGAAGCTCAACCGCAAATGATAAACTCTTCTTCCTTGTTCAAGGCAAAGGAGTTCCGTAAGATGAACCCACCAAAATTCAACGGTCGAGCAGAGCCTGATGTGATCGTGGGATGGCTCGCGAAGATGGAGGACCTGTTTAATCTGCTTAGCATTGAAGGGTCCCAGAGGGTAACTTGTGCGGCGTTACAGCTGCAACTGAGGGCGTACGGCTGGTGGGCAGCTAAGAAGCAGGAAATCTACTAAGCCGATACAGACGCCACGATTTCGTGAAAAATATTCAAGGAAGCTTTTCTCGAACAGTACGTTCCTTGCGCTGTCCGTCAACAAAAAGAAGAGTTCATGACGCTGCGACAGGGAAATATGTCTGTCGACGATTATGATTTGAGCTTCTCAAAGCTGGCGAAGTTTGCCGGTGCCTTCCTGCCCAACAAAGAAGCCTGGTGTGAACGCTTCCAACAAGGCCTAAATGGCGAACTGCGAAGGGACGTCATGAATCAAAAGTGCCGAACATACCGTGAATCCTATAATGCCGCTCTTGATAGTGAGCGTATCTTTGGCCGTATGTCGAGTAGAGGCATCCGTAACTACTTCAACAAGCGCCCTAACGACGTCGGGGGATCGGGAATAACAAAACGTCCGAACAGATTCGATGACCGAGGCCATGGAAGTCAACACTGTACCAGGTGCGGTAGGCGTGGGCACCGAACCGTCGATTGCGTCACGAGATCTTGCTACAAATGTGGCGAGGTAGGCCATATAGTTACATATTGCCCGCATAAAGTTCCGAATCAACCTAACCCACCAAGGAACGTTTCGAATCCGCATAAAGCGCCGATACTGCAAGGCGCAAATGCGGTGCCCGTCAACCAGCAGAACCAACGCCACGGAGCTCAAGGCCGAGTTTTATGCCTTAACTCGGGACAAGGCGTTTGCGTCCGTTACTGTTGTCAACACTGTACCAGGTGCGGTAGGCGTTTGAGGCCATGGAAGTCAACACTGTACCAGGTGCGGTAGGCGTGGGCACCGAACCGTCGATTGCGTCACGAGATCTTGCTACAAATGTGACGAGGTAGGCCATATAGTTACATATTGCCCGCATAAAGTTCCGAATCAACCTAACCCACCAAGGAACGTTTCGAATCCGCATAAAGCGTCGATACTGCAAGGCGCAAATGCGGTGCCCGTCAACCAGCAGAACCAACGCCACGGAGCTCAAGGCCGAGTTTTATGCCTTAACTCGGGACAAGGCGTTTGCGTCCGTTACTGTTGTAACAGGTATATTACTCTACAAAAATATACCTGTTCGAGTACTATTCGATTCGGGTCCGATGCACAGCTTTATATCTGCTGATTATGCGAAAGAAAATAAAATAACCATGCAATCACTAGATATAAATATTAGCGTTAGCACTCCGTCGGGAGTCGATATGCCTGCGAACTTTATTTGTAGGGATGGCCACATTTGCATTGGAGGAAGATATCTATCCTTGGATGCCGTCGTACTAGACATCAAAGAGTACGACATAATCCTGGGCATGGATTGGTTGGGCGCTTGTCGTGCAACGATCGAGTGCGCGGAGAAGAGAGTGGTGTTTCGTATTCCTGGCGAGACAGAGTTCTCATATTCGTGCGGTACGGTCTCGAAGACGGCAATGATGGTATCGGCAATCTCGGCGAGGCGTATGCTGCGTTCCGACTGCGCGGGATACTTGGCATCAGTTCGAGACACGCGGAAGGATAATACAAACACAATTCGACGTTTTTCCTGACGAGATGTCCGGAATGTCGCCGGATCGAGAAATTGAATTAAGCATCGACACCTTTCCGGATACACGGCCGATATCAAAGGCGCCTTACCGAATGGCTCCAGCAGAACTAAAGGAGCTGAAGGTGCAATTATAAGAATTGCTAGACCGCAGATTTATTCGCCCTAGCGTTTCTCCGTGGGGAGCTCTCGTATTGTTCGTGAAGAAGAAGGATGGGTCGATGCGGCTATGCATCGACTATCGTGAACTCAATAAGGCGACCGTGCGGAACAAGTGTCCTTTGCCACGAATCGACGACTTGTTTGACCAACTACAAGGCGCATCAGTGTTTTCAAAAATTGATCTTCGTTCAGGCTATCATCAATTGAAGATCAGGTCCGACGACGTATCGAAGTCTGCCTTCCGCACTCGATATGGTCATTACGAATTCCTAGTCATGCCGTTTGGTTTGACGAATGCCCCAGCCGCTTTCATAGATATGATGAACCGAGTCTTCCGACCTCAAATCGATAAATTTGTAGTCGTGTTCATCAACAATATCCTTATCTACTCAAAGAATCGAGAAGAGCATGCAGAGCACTTGAAGACGGTGTTGCAGACGCTGCGTGAAAATAAATTATATGCCAAGCAAAGTAAGTGCGAGTTTTGGATGAGTAGCGTGACATTTCTCGGACATGTAATCTCTGCCGAAGGTGTCGCGGTGGACCCAAAGAAGATTGAAGCGGTGGTAGATTGGAAACGACCTGCCTCGGCTAGCGATATTCGAAGTTTCCTGGGCTTAGCGGGCTACTACCGAAGATTCGTGCGAAACTTTTCAAAACTAGCGTCGCCTCTGACTCGCCTCACCCAGAAGGGAGTAGTATTTGAATGGAGTGACGACTGTGAATCCAGCTTTCAAGAGTTGAAGCAACGGCTCGTCTCAGCTCCAATCCTTGCACTTCCAGACGGTCCAGAAGGCTTTCAGATATTCAGCGACGCATCGGGGACTGGCCTCGGGTGCGTACTCATGCAGAGAGAAAGTATCTCCTACGCTTCACGGCAGTTGAAGCAGCACGAGAAGAACTACCCGACGCACGACCTAGAATTGGCGGCGATCGTGTTTGCGTTGAAGCTCTGGCGACACTACCTCTATGGTGTGGCGTGCAGAATCTACACAGATCATAAAAGCCTGAAATACTTGTTTATGCAACGAGAACTCAACCTACGACATCGACGTTGGCTCGAACTCATAAAAGATTACGAGCTACGATCGAGTATACGCCGGGCAATGGAAATGTTGTAGCCGACGCGCTTAGCAGAATGTTTATGGGAACACTAGCCATAAATAAGGAGATACGGCGAGACCTTGAAGCGATGGGTATCGAACTCGGAATTGAGTATCGACACCTGCACCTAGCTCAGCTGAAGTTAGGATCGAGCCTGCTTAGCAAGATAAAGACCGCACAGAAGGACGACTCATTCCTAAAGAAGATGCGCGAGCTGATTCCAACAGGAAGGACGACTGACTTTGCGGAAGACGGAGACGGGACGATGCGACTAAAGGGAAGGCTCTGCATTCCTGAAACTGCCGAACTCAGGAAAGAAATTCTGACGGAGGCACATTATGCGAAGTACTCATTACATCCTGGAAGCACTAAGATGTACAAGGATTTGCGCACAAACTTCTGGTGGCACGGCATAAAGAAAGACGTGGCTACCTTCGTATCGCAGTGCATGGCGTGTCAGCAAGTAAAGGCGGAACACCAAAGGCCAGGCGGAGAGCTGCAGAACATCGCCATTCCCGAGTGGAAGTGGGACAACATCTCGATGGATTTTATTGTGGGATTTTCGAAGACGCCGCGGGGGAATGATGCGATTTGGGTCATTGTTGATAGATTGACCAAGTCGGCTCACTTCATCGCAATTAAAGTAGGATGGAGCGTCGATCGGTTAGCACAAATCTACGTCGACGAGATTGTTCGACTGCACCGGGTACCGGCCTCAATAATTTCGGACAGAGACGGGCGATTCCTATCGCGTTTTTGGACGAGCCTACAAGCGGCGATGGGGACCAAACTGAACTTTAGTTCTTCGTACCATCCTCAAACAGACGGTCAGATGGAGAGGGTAAATCAAATCCTAGAAGATATGTTGCGTCTGTGTGCGATTGACCTAAAGACTAGTTGGGATACGCATTTGCCGCTTGCGGAGTTTGCGTATAACAACAGTTATCAGTCGAGCATTCAGATGGCTCCATATGAAGCGCTCTACGGGATGAAGTGTCGTTCGCTGATATGCTGGGATGAAGTCGGAGAGCGACAAGTGCTTGGACCGGAACTGGTGGTGCAGGCCATTGAAAAGGTCCGCTTGATTCGAGATAGACTCCGCATCGCGCAAAGTCGACAAAAGAGCTACGCAGATCTTCGTCGACGACCGCTATAGTTCTTGGTCGGGGACCATGTGTTTCTGAAAGTAACGCCCATGCGCGGTGTGATGCGGTTCGACGTTAAAGGCAAGTTGAGCCGAGATTTGTAGGCCCCTTCGAGATCATCGAGCGAGTTGCAACTGTTGCTTATCGGATCACACTACCTCCTGCCTTGGCTGATGTGCACGCTGTCTTCCACGTTTCACAACTTCGAAAATACGTGCACGATCCAAGTCATGTGGTTAGCTTCGATCAGTTGGAGCTACGTACTGACTTGTCTTACTCGGAGGAGCCTATTCAAATTTTGGACCGCAAGGAGAAGGTGCTACGAAATCGGTCGATGTCCTTGGTCCGCGTGCTTTGGCGAAACCATTCAGTCGAGGAGTCGACGTGGGAGATGGAGGCGGAGATGAAAGAGAAATACCCTGCGTTGTTTGTCTAAATTAAGGTCAGACCCTTGTTCTCAAGTTTCGGGACGAAACTTTTTCTTAGTTGTATATTATGTAGCGCCCCGCTTTCGATAGGCGACGGAACTTCATAATATGCTTGTGCCGAGTCAGATCGACCGGGAACTTAGATGGCCATCTGACTCGATCGCTAAGCTTGGTAAACGATAACGCCTTGCGGCATCGATTCAAATCGATTTGGACGGATGTTACGAGAATCGATCCAACTAATGGAACGAATTCTGTTGGAATAAGTCCTAGATGCAGCGGGCTGTGTCTCGGCGAGTGAGCTCTCTATAAGAGTCCCTTCGACGGGACCGGACCGCTGTGTGATTTTCTTGGAGCTTTTGCCGCTGGGCTTGATGAAGTGCTTTCGCGTCGTTTTCATGGATGGAATTACAAATTTCGAAGCAAGGGAAAAAGAAGGAATTCTAACAGAGTGTTGGTGCCATTGCTGGAGCTCGCGTAACTAAAGCTTGACGTTGCGAAGCGCTTCGACGATCGGCACGAGCAAAGTAAACGGTGGGTGATTCGGCCCCTTCTTTTCTACTCTGTCCCGCAAACTAATTCCTTGCCTCGAATTCATTCAAATCGAACGATGCCAAGTTAATTGCATGCCAATCCACTAAGTTCAAGAACTCGGAAAAAAAACGTATCGATTTAGAGTAATTCACTCTGAAAATACAAGTCTATCACATAAACCAGAAAGTTTAAGGTTCTAGTAAAAAGATAGACTATTTCATGTGCTGCAAATAATACGAAACGTCGATTATGGGTTATGATGCCTCGGACAATTTCGTGTCCACATGATGCTAAATCGGGAGTACGGCTTGGGAAAAAATGAATCGTTGCATAAGTTGGGAGAAATGATAATGCCGTTCAATATTGTCCGCACTATACAAAACTGTTTGCATATATAAAACTGTTCACGCATTGGCATGGTCATGGACAGCTTGTGCACAAGTTGATATTTTTCCTCGAATCGGTATCCGGGGCATCGGAATCGAATCGACCTAGGGGGAATGAATAATCGTGCTTCGGCACTGATGCATTGCGGGACCGTCAGTCAGGCTTGCAACCTAGACTGAGCGGGCCGAAATGTCGTTGAGATAGTCCCACGTGATATGTAACATCAATGACCGCATATAAGATAGTAGCATGCTCACCTATTGTCTTATGCAGGTGTAAATATTATCTCTGTTTTCATGCAGGGACGAGCACGACCGTGGTAAAAAATATGATAAACTGCTATGTTTTACTGTATGCTTTATTACTCAAAGATGGCTATCGAATATGAACTGAATTCATTTAGTTCTAATAGAAAGACAACTCTAAAGCATGCCTACCCTAACAATCAGAGTCAGTTTAAACGAGTGGGTTCGTCTCGTCCACTTAGCAAGTGTGCTAATCCAATTCCCCTAATTTTCCTAGGTGCGGCGGGCGCTTCCAACTAAACTGAAGCTGAAGTACGGAGAGGCATTTTGAAGCTCTTCCTATGCTGAAGTATTTTGAAGCCAATTCAATCGACGGCTTATGTATAAAGGGGCGAATGTATGGGACGGCAAGCGTTAGTTCAGGCAACTTGTCGAGTGTATTTCTTTCTGTTTTCATTCAATGTAGCAGCAACGGCATCCAATGTAATTACGACTTGCACTTCGTTGCAAGCTATGAATGAAAAGCATTTCTATCTTCCTATACTGCGTCTTATATTCTGATTTGATTTGTGAAGTTTCAACTTGGCGTATTAATATGAAAAGCAACGTAACGTTCTTGCCTTGTACGAGTGCAATTCCAGACTCGTACGACATCACGCCTTAGCGAGGATGATCGAATCGGCGAAGTAACACCGGGGACGAACGGTTTGTCGACTCGGAACGTGACATCGGGTCCCATCATCGCATAACAACTAACCCTCCATCAAATGTCCAGGGATCATTCTCGAGGACCTTATTTAGATCGTCGACAAGCCCAAATTTGATAAAATAGAAGCCATTTTCATGGGAAGAAAATTTTCTGGATCCGTTTCGGCACATACGCATAGCGTATCAACGAAATTGTCCATAATACGGACGAGCACCCATAACATATAGGACTATGGTGTTTTTTTTTCGGAATTCCTCCATCTCCGTCAAGACCTCCTTTGTAAATTGGACTTGCAGCCACCATCTTGGACACAACATATTGCATCAATAGCTCCTCCCTAATATCTCCAAATTTACACGTATCCGCCCACTAAACCAGTGGAGACTTGGAAACATTTAGCGGATTAGTGCCGGTAGCGGCGAAAGTAACAAACACCTGTGGTGCAACTCCCTGATTTTTTGTCGTATAGCTCCGATTAGCATGTGTCGAGAATGAGGCTACCCCCTTCTGATTGGGTGCTCCATCTATAGACGATTGGGTGGGTGAAGCATGGGGTTTCTGAGGACTACGACCCCCTTCCCATCGTCTACCTTTTCCGATCTCCTTAGGAGCATCTCTCTTTGGGTGGAGACACGAATCCCTTTCTTCCGCCTCTCCACCGTGGTCCATTCCTCCTCCGTATGCTCCCCATTCGGTGGCCTGCCCCTATATGGAGGTTACGGTACTTCTCCGGCGGATGGGCCTCTAGAGGGAGAGCCCCTTCTCTTGCCTTCCTTTTCTAACACACACACACACACACACACACACACATATATATATATATGGCCCTTCCTTTCTCTTTTGCTTAATGTGTTTGTAGAAATTAATGCAATTTTATATATATATATATATATATATATATATATATATATATATATATATATATATATGGCCGTTCCTTTCTCTTTTGCTTAATGTGTTTGTAGAAATTAATGCAATTATCTGTAGCAATTTGTATTGCCTTAACTCTTCTGTCTACGCTCTTTATACCTAGGAAACTTGCAAGGTGCTCCTTTGTCGCACAAGTTGTCTACGCTCTTTATACCTAGGAAACTTGCAAGGTGCTCCTTTGTCGCACAAGTTTAAACTGTATACCCAAAAGTAGGTCTATTACGTGTCCGCTAGTTGGCTTCCAAGGTGACATGTCCCTATCATGCTCATACTACCTTGGCTAGGACTTCGCACCAACATAGAGGTTGATCTCAGTTGTCAGGTTGATAGATGGTCATAATCATAAAAAACTTCATTAGTCTATGGTTATGCTCCATATATGCTCCATATACGACCCAATACAATGGGAAAGGGCATGGATGATGATGATGATGTATTACTAAATCCTCAATACCTTCATGTCTATTACGTGTCCGCTAGTTGGCTTCCAAGGTGACATGTCCCTATCATGCTCATACTACCTTGGCTAGGACTTCGCACCAACATAGAGGTTGATCTCAGTTGTCAGGTTGATAGATGGTCATAATCATAAAAAACTTCATTAGTCTATGGTTATGCTCCATATACGACCCAATACAATGGGAAAGGGCATGGATGATGATGATGATGTATTACTAAATCCTCAATACCTTCATGTCTATTACGTGTCCGCTAGTTGGCTTCCAAGGTGACATGTCCCTATCATGCTCATACTACCTTGGCTAGGACTTCGCACCAACATAGAGGTTGATCTCAGTTGTCAGGTTGATAGATGGTCATAATCATAAAAAACTTCATCAGTCTATGGTTATGCTCCATATACGACCCAATACAATGGGAAAGGGCATGGATGATGATGATGATGTATTACTAAATCCTCAATACCTTCATGTTTCTTGTTGAAGTCACTAATTCCCTACTTTACTGTTTTCTAGTATTATTACTCTCTATCATGCTTAAAAAAGTTCCAAGCAATATTGATACATCATATTAAATGTCCTACGATGGCATGTTCGAGTATAAAGATATACAAGTTACAAGTTACACATACATAGTGTTAAGTATATATACACTAAGCATGGCCAATTGTTTTCTCAAAATAAGTACTGCTTTACTTTTGTGTAAGATAACTCTCACCGCCCTGATAATTTTTTTGTTTTTTCAATACAGGAGCTTGTGACCGAGTTTCAGAAGACAACCAGTGAAGGTTTGAATAACTACTTTGAGTTTTATCTGTTTCCTTTTTTCCATGGGTGCATGCTTTCTCATGAATTCCATAATAAAGTGAAGCTGAATGGCGTGAGTGTTTTAGGCCACTACGGAGCTTTTTCAATATGATTTTCTTCTTCTAGTTAGTTGTTGCCTATGTTGCACGAAGTTGGAAACAGATGCAGACACAATAAGAAATATTAAGAGTACAGGATATTAGATATATTTTCAAATAGGTAAAAAGTTACCTATGTTGCTCAAAGACGGCTACGGACGTGTACAGACACAATATACGGCTATGAATACCATTATGCCATGTCCATGCAACATATGTTGTTGCCACTCCACTTGCCAGATTAAAAGTTTGTAGGTTCTTTAAAATATTTAGGACCTTTAGGTATATATTTTACTTCTATTAGTCTGTATTATGATGATTTACCTTATAGTTTTCTCATGTATTAACTACTAAGACGGCACATCAATCTTGGAGTTGGCTTTTGAGAAGTCTTCCACTAGACAACTGACAACATAAGGAGATGTTTAGGCTGTCAGAGTAATTCTGATACGCTAAGGACTTTAGGATGTGATGCAACTGCTTTGAGAATTCAGAGAGGATGAAGGAAGAGTTGTCATAATAACTAATAAGTGTTTAACATTAGGTCGAAACTTAAAAAGTGTTTAGGATGTGATGCAGCTGTTTTGAGAAATCAGAAAGAATCCAGGCAGAATTATGTCATAAGTGTTTTAACATTGGGTTTGGATCAGTACTTGTCATTTTCATTAATGCTATTTGGAAAAAATTTAAGTGAATTGAAAGGATGATGTGAACTATATATATAGATGATTGTCATCTTATTGAAAGGAAAGAAGGAAAGGGAATCCATGTGGAGAAACAAGAAGTGGTCTGCTATAATTTTTAGGTCAAGTATGAGGGAAGAGGTGTTCTAATCATGGTTGAAGAACTCAATTTGGGAATCAGTCCCACTCTATGGATACCATTATATGGAGTTTTGGTGTTTTCAGGATGGAGTATCAAAGTCTAAGAAGCACGGATACTCCAAAAACATATGTTGTGTCGGTGTCGCTTCATGTTGGACATGTATCGGAACACTCCAAAATGCACCAGGACACTAAAAGAGATGCCGAGCAGGTGCGTCCGTGCAACATAGATCAGAATTTTGTGTTTCGGCACTTCAGAACTTTCTAAATTAAAAATAGAGAACTTGTCAAAACATAGAAATGAAAATGTTAAAGTTAAATAACTAAATGCATTATTTTATGAGTTATATGATGGTTTCAATGCATAAGTCTATGATACCTATAAGGATATAATATTGTAGGTTCACCATATGTATTATTCATGAATAATTGCATGAATTATTTACATACTTAAATGATAGTTTGTTGCATAATTGCCTGATTTCTATGAAATATGATTCCCAGACTCTTTCCCCATAATTTAAATGACAAACTCTGGAGGGAAATCAGTCACGAGAATAGGAAGAGATACTCTCATACAATCTCAGACACGTAGACAATAATCCATATAAGTTCTTTTTTGTATCATGGCATCACATAGTAGAAATGTTCTAATTATTACTACTCGGGCATCCAATTTATATTGAATACTAACCCTCTGTCAGATACAATCTTATGATTTTATTGTTTTTTGCTTTTGTTTTTCCTACAAAACTTTGGGATTGTCATTCCTTTACTCTTTGGTGTATTGTGTCATAGAGATGAATGCAATTTTCTATAGCAAATTGTATGATATTACCTATTTATATGATTCTTTAAAGTCTAGGGGAACTATGAGGGGCTCCTTGGTTGCATGAGCTTAAAGTACAATCCAAAAGGTAGGTCTATCTACTTGCCAACTGGCTACCTAGGTTTCATGGTATGACCCTCTCATGCTCATAGCTATGTTGGCTAGGAATTTTGCACCAATATAGAGGGTTGACGGTTGGTTGACAACTGGTCATAAAAATTGTCAACTCGTGCATGGAGCTTTTTTATTTTCTATAGTCGACCACATTCGGATGGGAGAAGGCTTGAATGATGATGATGAATTACAAAACTCCCATGCAAACTGGGTGTAGGCGATATATAAAACCAAGGTAACTTGAATGTGTGTTCAAGTATACAACATGAATTTGTTCAAAAACTTAGCTTGATTCTCTTATGATTCCCAGACTCTTTCCCCATAATTTAAATGACAAACTCTGGAGGGAAATCAGTCACGAGAATAGGAAGAGATACTCTCATACAATCTCAGACACGTAGACAATAATCCATATAAGTTCTTTTTTGTATCGTGGCATCACATAGTAGAAATGTTCTAATTATACTACTCGGGCATCCAATTTATATTGAATACTAACCCTCTGTCAGATACAATCTTATGATTTATTGTTTTTGCTTTTGTTTTTCCTACAAAACTTTGGGATTGTCATTCCTTTACTCTTTGGTGTATTGTGTCATAGAGATGAATGCAATTTTCTATAGCAACTTGTATGATATTACCCATTTATATGATTCTTTAAATTCTAGGGGAACTATGAGGGGCTCCTTGGTTGCATGAGCTTAAAGTACAATCCAAAGGTAGGTCTATCTACTTGCCAACTGGCTACCTAGGTTCATGGTATGACCCTCTCATGCTTATAGCTATGTTGGCTAGGAATTTTGCACCAATATAGAGGGTTGACGGTTGGTTGACAACTGGTCATAAAATTTTGTCAACTCGTGCATGGAGCTTTTTTATTTTCTATAGTCGACCACATTCGGATGGGAGAAGGCTTGAATGATGATGATGAATTACAAAACTCCCATGCAAACTGGGTGTAGGCGATATATAAAACCAAGGTAACTTGAATGTGTGTTCAAGTATACAACATGAATTTGTTCAAAAACTTAGCTTGATTCTCTTATATCCTGATATTTGAGCACCTGAATTTGTTCAAATACTTAACTTGATTCTCTTATATCCAGATATTTAAGCACATGAATTGGAGATTCTTTTCATAATCTCATTTGTTGATATATAATTGGATAGATTTATGCACTAATTTAAACATTTTTATAATTAGAAAATCAAGATTTGGTTTATAACTATAGTATGTTTAACGGATTCTATTATACTCAATCATGTGTGACTATTACTGCTAGTCCTTTTCGATTTAGTTATAAAAATGTTGGTTATGTGTTCTCAATAATTAAGTCATCTTGTTGTAGTAAAATGTACATACTCTAGATGCTTTTATTTGAGATAGGAAGTTGTTAGAGTACCACTGGACAAGTGACTGATGTCTTTCTGCTATTTTGTTACAGAATCAAAAGAGAAAATTCTTGCCCATTTGGCTAATTTTGCGTACGATCCTTACAATTATACATTTCTACGCCAGGTACTGAGATGTACTTTAGTAGTCATGGTGAATATAAAATTAGGTCATCTCGTTGAATTTTCTTTTTTCTTTTGTACAGCTCAATATCCTGGAACTATTTTTAGACTGCATAACAGAACCAAATGAAAGACTCATTGAATTTGGTGCTGGTGGGATTTGTAATTCATGTGTAGGTGAGCCTCTAGATTTCTGGATCATAGTCGTTTTACTTTTTCTCAGGAATAGCTGAACCATTTGTAATTCATGTCTGACTTGAAAGCACAAATATACGAATGATTGTATCTTCTTTCATATTACTGCATAACCAAACTTGCCTGTGCATTAAAAGGAACATCCATAAATACAAAGTATTGTACTTGTTTGTGTTCTTTTGTGTAGAAACATGCTTATGTGATAAGTTCTAACTTCATTGCAGATCCAGCGAATGCTTCAATTATAGTGCAGTGTGGTGGAATACCTTTGATCATACAATGTTTATCTAGCCCAGTCAGAAACACCGTAAGTTTTTTTGCTGACGAAGCTTTGATAAATGTAGTTACTGGGACTAGGAAACTCATTTAAGCATCAAAATACCACTTGCTTTTGTGGATTACTGGTAGTCC
>JANAVB010020880.1:0-28866 GCA_029216955.1 Iris pallida | reverse complement strand
ACGGAGTAGTCGTCCGGGACGGAGAGGAGCTCGCGGAGATCGGACTCGGCAGTCTTGATGACGGAGTCGAATTCCTTCCCGCGGTGGGACACCTCCATGATGCTCATGCCGGAGCCCCGGTAGTCGAAGAGCCGCCTGGCCTTGAGGAGGACGGACTCAGGGAGGGTGGCGGGGCCAGCAGCGAAGTTGAAGACGGGGCGGCGGTAGGCGGTGGGAGGAGAGGTGATGGCGGCAGCGGAGGAGAGTAGATGATTGAGATGTGTTTCTTGAGTGGAGGAGTGGATCTGGAGGTGTGAGGAGGGGGTTAGGGTCTTGAAGGAGGTAGGTTTTGGAGGAGGAGGGAGCGGCCATTTTCTTTGTTGTTGGACAGACTCTAGTGGAGGTGGGAGTTGTTTTATAGGTAAAAGATGCAGCTACTTTAGTTGCTGGCAGATGCGACCGTGCGATGATGGATGGATGGATGGATCTTCAACTTTGGGGAACTTGTCTTCAATAAATAGTGCCTAGGCCCGTTTGGGGAAGACCAAGTTTCTTTTTGTTTTTTGTTTATTTTATTTTCAGAAATTTTCATCCAGAACGATAAATTTAGGGTGTGTTTGATTGTAAGATAGAAAATATGAAAAATAAATTAATTTCTTGGAATTATTTTTTAGGAAAAAAATTTTATGAAATTTTAAAAAAATTCATGGAAAACTTAATTTAGTGTTTGATTGTCATTATTTTCCACGAAATAGTTATTTTCATGAAAAATAATATTTTTTTTGGGTTGGACAAGTTTTATTTCACCATTTAGAAGAAATATGAAAAATGGTAATGTAATAGTCGACTCCATAAAATTTTTTTAAACATTTATGCCCTAATTAATTTCCTAATAACAATATAAACAACAAATGGTTAATAATAATAATAAATAATAAAGCTTTATTAATACTTTTTATACAAATTTTGCATTTTGACCCCGAAAAATTTGTGCAATTTCATCAAATGAATGTACCAACTCATGAGGCAATGTGGCCGCTCATGAGATTAGGTGGCCTTCTTCCTAGTAGACCTGTCAATTGGGCCGAGCCGGCCCAGCCCGGCACTAAAAAATGACCAATGTGTCGGCCCGGCCCGTTTAACGTGGGTCTGGCTGGCCCGGCCCAATATAGTGGGTCGTGCTGGGTCACATATATCGGCCCATAAGTTAGGCCCGGTCCGGCACGGCCCGAAGCCCAGGCCCAGCCCGACCCGGCCCGGCCCGAGACCCAGCCCATAAGATAGGTTCATATATATTTGCAGCAGCGTGAGTTAGGGCTAATTCAGTCATTGATGTAACTTTACTAGTCCTGGACTTGGTAATGCTGAGATTGTTAGTGGACTTGAGATTATTAGTGGACTTACTAAGGCTCTTAAATTTGGTAGCAAAGCAACATGCACATTGCTCTGTTCTGCAAAGGGACTTATGGCATTGTGCATCAAACGTTGCGTTGAATCAAGTAGATCATATTACAATGATGTTGAATTCTCGGAAGGGCTTTAACTAGATTCAAAACTCACCTTCTACTAAAGAAGATGGAGATGTGCTTACTTCTTTAGTAGATTCTGAACTCACCATTGGTGATAGATTCCAGTCCCTTGAAACACGTCCCAACCCGAAGTGGCACCTGACACATGGAACCTTCTGATCCGAATCCAACTTCATTAAGTTCTCATTCTGTGATGATATGGATCATGATTGGAATTTAAGTGGGAATTTTGTTCGTGAAGCTGAAATGATAGCCCAGGCCCGACCCAGCCCAGCTCGGCCCGACCCACATGACACTCGTGCCGTGGGTCATGTGCCGGACTGGGCTAAGATTTTCACACTTAGCCCGGCCCGGCCCGCTATAGTGCGTGGGCCTCAGAGGCCCGACCCACCCAAATTTGGGCTGGTCCGGCCCGGCCCACTTGACAGCTCTACTTCCTAGACATGTGACACTTACAAATGCCACATGGCTAGGTGCATGAAGAAGCCTCTTCAAATTGCCACCTCACACTCTCTCTCCCTCTCTTCTTCATTCATTCATTCTTCTTCCTCTATTTTCCCCTCTCCTTTCCTCCACTCCCCTCTTCTCCACTGCTACTCTCACTGCTACTGCTCCTGCTGCTGTTGACTGCTTGTTGCTGCCGCCGCTGCCGCCGGCCACCCGTCGCCATCGGCCACCACCTCCAGCATCACCAATCTCTCCTCCTCCTCTTTGATTTCTTCTATGTATAAATTCCTTCCACACTTTCTTTAAATATTTCAATTTCTAAACCTAGGTTAGAGTTCAATATCTGAAAAAAAAATTGGAAAGGAAAAGATCACAAGAAAATCAAGAATTCCCTTGGATTTTAGGAAGAGAACTCTAGGTTTTCCAAAGCAAGGCAAGTCCTCTCGATTTTTCCCTTCTTGAAAATTTATTTTGATATCCTATTTTCATAAGTTAATATTATTTAGTTTTGTTTCTGAATTATGAAAATTTATGGAAAATCTATATTTAAGAGAATTGAAATATGCATATACATAAAATTTGGAAATAACCACTTATGGACTCAATTAATGTATGTATGTATGTATGAATTGGACATAATGTGTAGGACACAAACAAATGAATACTTCGAATTAAATTTCATATGGTGGTATTATATATATATATATATATATATATATATATATATATATATATATATATATATATATATATATATGTTTGGTGAGCCTTTTGTTTTTAGCCCATAACTTAAGCCTTGGTACCCAAAACCCGAAGCCCAAATCCATTATCCCACTCCCCGGTTCTCTCCCCACGTCCTCTCCTTCTTCATCTCACGTAATATTTCTTCAGAAGATCAGAAATCCCAAAGAACGTTCACAATCCTATTTCCCACAAAAAATCCATAACTTCCTCCTCCCCCACCAATCCAAATCCGAGACCACCACCCGCGCTCCCCTTGCCGCCCTCTCCGATTCCACCCCACTCCCCCGCCTTCCGAGCCCGTCCCCGCGCCTCTCGTACGCCCTCCGCCGGTGCCGTCGTCTCCCGCGCGTGCTCCGTCGCCGTGTGTCTTCTCCACGTGTCCGCCCGTGTGCGCGCACGTGTCCGTGCTCTCATCCCGGCTCGTTCCGAGTCTGAGGCCTCCCCTCGGTACTCCTTCGTACAAGTTAGGGTAACTCTTCCATTTCTCTCTGTCATTTTCTTCACAGAAATCCATTTGTCATTCTGGCCGTAGAGTCTATCATGTAGATTATTATTTGGTTCTATAGAATTATTTTATTAGGTTATGTGTTTAATATTTTAGCTTTCTATGTTATAATTAGCAATGTGGTAATAATATACATATTAGAAAACTTTATACATGTTTATTTTTGTATTAATTGATTTATGGATTAACTTTATAGATTTAAAATATGGTTTAAATAATTTAATTGGTTTAAATTAAAGTTAGGATTATATTTTAATTTAATGTTAAGTTGTAGAAATTTTTAAACCAAATAATAATTTAATATTTTGTTTACAAAATATTAGTTAAATAATATTCGTTTAAAAGTTATTATCTTTAAAATAAAAGTTTGGTTAAGTAAATGGTATAAAAATTAGATTTCGTTAAATGATTAAATATATATATATATATATATAGATATATATTATATATATATTATATAGATATATATATATATGTTTTCCTTTTAAGAATGATTTCTGATCAGAAGGTTTTATAGGAGAATTAATATAATCAACTATTATTTATTTAAAAGGTTATTTTGGTAATGGTATTTAATATTAAATCTGAAAACTTTTATATAACTTTAAACCAATATTTTGGTAAGAAAATATATTTTTGTGCATTTATTATTATCTATGTTTAAAGGTAATTTTCTACATAATTTATGAAATTTAAAAGACATATTTTATGAAATTATTCTGATTAAATAAATATATTTTAAAATGTTATTTAAATAAAAACTATTTTCTTACAAAAATTACTAATTTCGAGAAATTTATTTTAAAGTTTTTTTTTCCTATTAATTAGTTTGTTGTAAGGGTATAAGCCCAGTTTTTCTTTATTTTCTGTGACCCTGTAAGTGTAGCTTAGATTTTCTATTTCTTTTCTGGTTGGTTATTTGCGTAGCTAGACGTATAATTATAATTGGGTATTAATTGTTTTGTACAAATTAATAAGATTTTCTCATATTAAGTTAATGAATAAAGATTCCTAATATTTAAACAACTTCATATTTTCTCACTTAAAAGACCACTAGTTTTTATATATTATTAAAATACAAGTCTTGCCAATTAAGTGAATGGCTATTTTTTTCTAATAATCAATAATCGATTATTCCGTAAATTGATACCCAATATAGTTTACGACGTTAGACGGATTTCGTTAGATTAATTAAATAACTTAAAACCTGACTATGGTCTATTTCTAGAAATTACAACTAGCACACCTAGATTTGGCTCATCTATGTTTCTAAGTCAGGATTCTCAACTGTAGGGTTTTGAGGACGTATTTGACTTCCTCCCCAGGTACCGACATCATGTTCCAGTCATTAACAAAGACAAGTTACGGTTATATTTTCTTGTATTTTATATAGTAATTATCATGATTGCATGCTTAAACTACATTGCTACACGAAACTCTCTCCTAGAGTTCAAATATTGATTGATATTGATTGTGGAATATTGGAGAAATAGTGTAGCATTTATGACCAATACCCCTCATATTGTATATTGTTATGTACGAGCTTACCCCTCTACACACGGGATAGGCCGTATCGCATCGCTAGGATGCTATTGTACAACCCAAGCCGGTCATAGACGTTACCTATTCAAATCACATTGTTTCAAATACTGATTGCTGAAAATTGTTGGAAAATGTTGTTCAAAGTATTTCAACTGTTTAAAATTGTATCTTTCCATTATTTAGTATGTCAGATTATGTACCCGTACTTGCTCCTTTCATGACTGGATTCCCCCCAATAGGTGATGTTGATGATGTTGAGCTATTGTTCAATAGCTACTATGACCCGGTATTATATCTTGTGGTGTTGCCAGAGTCCCCATTGGAGGACGCAGAACCAGAAGCTGATAAACCCACCGTTTAGCTAGTTGTTTTCCTCGTTATCTAGTTTTTTTGTGTTGTTGTAGATTTTGGTTTTCAGTATTTTATTCAGTACTTTCAGTTTTAGTTTATACTTTTCAATTGTTGAATAAAAAGTTTTAAATATTCGTAATTCGTGTTGTGACAAATACAAATGAATGTTGTTGTGAATACCTGCAAATAGAACAGCTTACTGCCGTCATCTCACAACGGTACAGGCTGGACATGATCTGATTCGACCCAACAATTTAGGATCGGGTCGTGACATGTTTTTAGTGGTGGCCCATGCAGGTCCAAAACAACAACTTAGGTAAACATATCTAGAAACAATTAGAACACTAGAATATTAATTTATCACAACATAGGATAGAATTATCTATATATAAGTAACTATTTTTGCTTGCTTATAGAACGGTGGTTACCTTGTTTATGCTTGCCCCTAAACTAGCCAGACTATGAAGACAACCTGACCTATGCCTATCAGTCGGTACTAGCAAGATCTTGTTTTCTATGCATGACGCAAGAAAACATGACAAGAGAATCGTAGTAGTAGATTGAGCAATGGGAGCCTGCTCGAACCAGACTAGGACCAGAAGAGCTAATGATACCTAGAATTATTGATTAGAACTAGATGATACCCTACCGAAGCATAACATATTACCCTTGATTATATTTTTTCTGGCCAATATCTTTTCCAAAGTCATGTCTCCCCTACGATACAATTTCTGAAAATTGTAATCTTAATGAGAATGTATGTAGTGGTATTTATCAAGGATATTTGGTAATTAAGAATTGGAAGAATAGAATTTTGGAATACCTAGATATTATATATATATATATATAATCTATAATATATATATGATATATATATATATATATAATATATATATATATATATAATTTTGTGTTGAACAGAGAGTCTACTATATTCACCATGTTACAATATAGGGCCAAAATTATTTATTTTAAAATATTTTGGCTTGCTTATAGTTTTATAGGTTACCTTGCTTACGTTTGTACCTAAACCTTATCTAGATTAGGCCGATCGTATGATGGTATGTTTTACTGTCTATTTTTTTTTTAGATTTTTGGTATATTTTAGTGTCCCATGGCTTTCGGATTATTTTCTTCCGTATCTTTATCAGATTCTAACATACTTTAGGATCTATACTCTTTCGCCGTTTTTTGGACTAAGATAAGATTTTTTTTGGTTAATCTCCTTCTTTAGCAAACCTATTTCCAACTTCTCCATTTGTTGATCAAATCTTACTCCTCTATCTTTATTTAGAATCTAGATCCAACCACTATTTAGAGTTTCAAACTCTTCTATAGCAAACCTAATAAACTCTTATCTATCCAAAGTATTTCTATGACTAGTGTATCCAACCATTTCTTTTGACCTTATTTTCAATTGACTTTCTCAGAACCGATTTTGAACCGAATTCTTTTGGAACCATAAAGCCTCAAGGTTAATTGTTATCAAAGAATTGGTTCAACTTAGCTGGTTCACATATCTCCCAAGGGAACTATTTTCCGAAAAAAAATTCCAATATGGATTGATATTTTGTAAGTTATTCCAAATACAAAAAATATTTTTATTTGTTGATTTCCTCCACTCAACTCGAAACCTTACTCTCCCTAGGCAACCTCTTGATCAATTCAAGGCCTAGCAAGCTTTTAAACTCAATGCTTGAGTATCATGAAGCACGAACGGTCAGAGAATCGATTCCATCCTAATATTGAATTTCCTTTAGTCATTGAAAAACTTTTTGAATTGTTGATTTATCCCTTTGAAATTTCTATGGACAAAGTTGAAAATATTCAGTGACCTAATATGGCTTCGCACATATGCGTCGCAACTATCTATTTGAATTATAGAAACTGCGAGTATACTGCAGCCAGTTGCGCACTGGCGGGACATAGACTCTAAGTTGAAGTGATTCAGGTTTGATAGATTTTTGGATATTATTGAGACTACGTCCTAAATGCATCAAATTTGTCTCCTATGTTGTCCAGCCAGGAAATGGATAAAGTTGATAGACTACTCGAAAACCTATTACTATTCAAGTTATGGAGCCACTACACCAAAATAGCCATTTTGGAACACTAGACATTTTTCATCTGGAACACTTATTTACCGTACCTAGATTTTGGAACGGACAAAAACAGTGCCAAAATAAAAAAGCGTTCCAAATTTTATTTTTTATTTTTAATAAAAATTATTTATTCTGGAACGCACCCAAACCATTCCAAATGAAACTTTAAACACAAATTAAATCACGTGCTTTTCACGTGTATTTAGCAAAAAGCGTACAAGTTCCCTGTCACATATCCTTTCTCTTTCCTTTTTTTCACAATTCTCTCTATCAAATTCTCTGGCGGGAACTAAAAACTCGCCTCCTCACAACGCGGGATCTCGTCTGAGATCACCGACGGGATCACGACGTTGGGATCACGACGTTTGGATCACGGCCGTCCTCGTCTCTCTATCGTCATCGTCGGATCATCGTCGGATCTCTCGTCCGTCTTCGTCTTGCCACGTCTCGCTGTCCTCGGCTCTCCCTGTCCTTGTCTCTCGCCGTCCTCACACTCGCTTGAAACCCTAAGGTATTTGTATGCTCTCTTTTTTATGCGTATGATTGAAATCTATGATTATTTTGAAACCCTAACATATTTGTATGCCCTTTTTATTTTTGGTTTATTTGCAAAATATTGTGTTTCTTCTTTGAAATTTTTTGTTAGTAGTTCCGGAAAACATTGTGATTCTTCTTTGGTAGGATTTTTCAACTAATTCTGACGGTTAAATTAATGTTCTGTTCCCAAGTAGACCACTTTTGTTCGACTAATTTTGATGGTTAAATTAATTTTTCAACTAATTCTTCATGTCTACTATGTGATTGCAAAAAAAAGTTCTTGTCCGACTGCAACTTGTCGGACATGCATGCTATTTGTGTTGTTGTCTATCATATAGAATTAGTTATAGGCACTTCAAAGTTTCTGATGGCGTCAAAAAGTCATCAGACTTGGTAGAAATATAAAATCAAAATTGTTAAGGAGGTTCTATGAGCAAGGATGCATCAAGAAAAAGGAACCTTGTCCATGTAGAATAAGTTCAGACATCCTGTTACATGTCAGACACACTATTTATATAGTTTATGTTATACTACTAGTCTAGGATAAGAGATGTATTCAGTAGGTGTAGCTTGTTGTATCATTGCTGCTTGATGGTTATGGAGTAAGATTGAAATAATGCTTGAATGATAACATCTAACTTATTAAAAATTACGATTTGTAGATGTGTTATAATCAAAATTTCGTTTAATTTCTTGAGATAAAATTTACCTTCTGTTGAATCACTATAATACTATATAGAATCTTCTTATGAAAATGGAGTTTGGTATGCTAGGAATATACTATGTATAGTGAGAGGAGTATGCCTGGCTATGCTTTTCAATATGGTCTTCTTTTGATTTATTTGTTATCACATTATAATAACAAGAAATAATTTTGTTATTTTCACTTTCATATTGTTTTTACTTTCATATTTTCATTGAATGAATAAGTTATTCTGAACTGAACATCAAAAGATGTCTTTTAATCCAATGAAAGATGTCTCATTGCATTTCTTCAGCCGCCTCGGCTGTGTATATTAGATTTCTCAACAACAACTAAGGGCTTTTAAGGCTACAAAATTACTGGTAACAATGGGTACTTTGTGATGGACCCATGGTGTTGTCCCTGCATCATTAGTAATTTGCCATGGTGTGTGGAATATTTGGTATTGTACTCTAAATTCTTGTGTGATACATGACCTGCACTATTTGTTGTCAAGCAGCTATTTTTGTTGTTGTTAACTACTTCTCGTCTCAGAAGTACTCTCTTTAAGTACTCTTGTTGACAAATACTTGTGCTCAGTCTGGTCGATAGTTTTTTACTGAAAAATTCATTATGATGCTATTTTTGTCACTGTGATTAAGCACAGCTGCAACTCAAGTATGTATGCATATTATCATCATCACATGAGTTATGTTTATATTATTTTTTCCTCTCTTTTATTATTATTATTTCTATCTTTGTTTTTTTAATATATGCAAATGACTTTGATAGCCTGATTCTTCTATATGTAGTTTGTATCATCATATTGTATTTTGAATAAACAGACTTTCTTTCATTGCATGGTGTCTTCGAGTGTTGTCGACACATCTAACCAGCGGGAAGAAGATCCCACATCAATGGAAGTCAATCAAAAGCCAACATCTAAGAAGAGCATTGAATTTAATCATCTTGGACAAGCAGTTGGACCCAACGCAACTCACTTTAAGAGTCAAGTTGGTAAATACGTGAAGACATATGTGCCTATCAGGTATACAAGTTGGCTAAAGGTACCTAAGACCAACAAGGATGATGTTTGGAATGAGATAGTGGTAAGAAAAACAAGAATTCTATTACTTTCTTGTCATTGTTTATATATTTTTGATATACATACTTATCAGCCATATATAGACTGAACCCACTTACCCTATAAGTTTATAACATATATTTCATCTTTGTTCGATATTTCTACTTCCTGCTTTTCTCTCTTGGTAGATGGTCGACAGAGGGCCTGTAATTCGTAACCACCTGACATGAAGTCATGTGGTAGCACACTAGCATGAAGTCCTGTTTGTATTCAGGTAATTGGTAACCACCTGACACATCTTGAGGTAGAAATGTTGTGCCAATAGGTTTAGTTGGTCAACTGTATAACATTTTGGTTGGATGAGTAGATATTTTCCAGACACACGACTGGATATTGACACAAGACAATGATATCACACATTTTGTTCTACACACGGACTACCAACATACACACAAAGCACACAGGAATATCTCTCCTGCTTTGCTCTTCCTACATAGCTACTGCTGTTGAAGTCTTCACTTTTGAATGTATCTGCATGTACTTGATTGTTCCTGTGTATATGATTCCTTATCTATAATTTCAACCTTTTGTGTTTAATGCTAGCAAAGTACACTTCATACAGTTTATCTTACGTACCTCAACCTTTTGGCAATGTCTTTGGAAAACCCATTTGTTTTTGTTGGAAGATTAAATCTGATGTCTTTGCTCATTTGCATTTCAATGAAGGTCTTCTTGAGTTTTATCGGTTTCAGATTGTGGGTTAGTCTGAATCTGAATACGAAAAAGTCCGATTCTGGTTTCAGATTATGGGTGTACCACTGACTCATTGCCAAGGAGGAAGAGGCAGGAGTCGTGGATCAGTTTTGAATATTGCGCATGAGTATCAGAGGTTTAATTAGATCGGAAGACCAATTACTGAAACAACAAAGCTATAAATCTTACTTTCTACTCTTGGGACATTTCTACTGACTTGTATCCCACAGCCTTAGTAGATAGGGTGTAGGGGTATTGTAGGTATAATCTGTTGTTCGTAATTGCTTCTTAGCCAAAAAGGGTCACCATTGATGTGTAATGGTAACTTATATCTGTAGCACTATCTCCACCTCAAGCAGGAGCACCTGATCTTCTATAGTTATATGATTATCATGATGATTCAGAAAGCAAATCTGAGCCTCTCATTCTTTCCTTTTCCTCTTATGTTGTTCTTTTATTTTTCCCGTCTTTTCTTTTCTTCCTTTTACTTTTCCAATTTTGTTTTTGCACATTGATATTATTTCTCAACATCTGCCACTCATTATTTATGCGGTGGTAAATTCTTTTTAAAAGGAAGCACTTATTTTCTCTCAATTTCTTTCTTTTTTCGATTCTATTTTGCCCTTTTGTTTATTTATTCGCATTTAGCGGACCATGGTTCCTTAGCACATTGTTGGGTACTTCAAAGTTTTGAACTGGTAAGCAATTATTTAATTTAGCACCTTGAGATTATTTTTGGCCAATCTGGTAGTCTTTGTTTTGTGGTAATTTAACATAGGATTGCAACTTGAACCTCTACTTCATTGCCAAAAGGAGTCATATGTTAAATGCTGATTATTATCGACAGAAAGCTCTCTGGAAAGTTGGTGACATGCGGGCCAAGGTGTTTCATCAAACTGCTCCGTGGAAAGTTATTATGTTAAGTAGGTGAGTGGAGAATGCTCAATTAACAAACTGCACCTGTATCGATAGTTGTATATATACTGCCAACATGAACCCTTCACCTCTAACTTCCACCTATACTGCATAGAGCAATACCTTCTGCTAGTGCTCAGGCCCTACAAGAGTTTTGTTAACTTTCACTTACATGTGGGCCAATGTGTTTTACACAGGGCATAAACGTCAGTAATGGAAATGCTTGCAGTCCTGGGTGCAAACCGTCATCAAGTGACAAATTGTACAAATATTTGTATTGCTACGTATTTTTCTATTTATTGGATCTATTCGTGCTTAGATTCCATTTATTTGAACTTCTAAATTCTAATTAAAATTAAAACAAGGAGCAAATCATTTGTTATTTTGAGGAAAGGTATTGGCCGCCTGACAGTGAGTATACATTTGTTGATTATAAGCAAGGTCAAAGGAATACAATTCAAAAGCATCCACTTGTCTGCTTGTTGAAATAATGCTCATCAGGTTTTGTACGCTTGTAAACTTGTTGGTTATTTTTAAATACAAGTTTGGGACCATGAAAAGGTTGTTATAATACCAGATCACCACATTTTCACCAGTAACGAGCATGCTAATAGGAATGTCGATATCTTGAGGGACTTCTGTATGGAAGAAAATATCAAGTACTTCTATGACATCAAGGATCTTGGAAATTTCAAGGTATGGCTTGTAATTTTGTACTTTTCTGGTATCTGATGCAACGAAAGATGATGTGATCTGCTTATTGATTAATCTTATCTTTATCAGGTTTAAGTTTTTGGACAAATTTCTGTTTGACTAGTATTTGTACAAACTTGTAGGCTAATCCAGATTATAACGATGTTTGTCACATTGCTTTGGCCTAAGAAGGTCATTGCAGACCTGGGGAGGTGCATAATATTACTGATACCTTGTTCTTCTGCGTAATGGTATCTGTAGTTGTATCATTCTAAAACCTGTCTTTAGGTTTTTCTTGGCACATATTTTCACGCATGAAATGCTGGAGCTTTTGGTGAGTTTGCTAGTGGAATTGGCAATACTGATGCAGGTTTTGTCATGGGCACTGTAAGGCTTTTACTGAAGGTATGCAAAGCTTTCCATTTAACTTTGCATTTTGAATGAGATCATGTTATTAATGTACTTTTTGTTATAGTGTCCAAGATAAGCATTCTATGTTTATCAAATGATTCCTCTTCAACAAGCGTAGTCAGCATTCTATGTTTTGCCTATTGTTGATTTGTTTGTACATAATATTTCCTAGAGTCCAATATAACAGGTTGAACATCAGGTCTATAGAATATTATTTGATTTCAAACTCCAGTATGGCACATACCAACAGACAGATTTCCTTGATTAGATGATTCCAACTCTGCTGTCATCTGGGATGCAGGCACAAGGGGATATTGTAATTAAACTAGTTATTTGGTGAAGACACGAGCAAAGTGAGATTGAGGAATAAGTGACCAGTGAGCAAAGTGGACAAAGGAAGAAAAGAAATGCCATCAATTGTTCCTTTTCTTCTCAACTAAATTTAATTATCATGTGTTGTGTATCATATCTCAACTCTGTTTCTTAATTGCATTACATATATCATTACTTTAGTGAGTTTAGGTGGCATTTATTTATTGAGGGAAAGAATCAGTTTTTTAATGCTACATGTTTTAATTTCAGTATGGCTTTTTGGGTAAAGATCTTTACTTTCTGCCCTTGACTGCCTTCGAATATGTTTTTGAATTCATTTTGAATGACATTTTTTGGGTACATTGACTGATCACTCAGATAGAATTTATTTTGAATGTTATTTTTTTAGACATGTCTACTAATATAGCTATTTTGCTTTGTAGGACCTGTAGTGACTTAAATTATGATTGCTTTAAGAGAAATTGGGACATACAAAGATTCCTTAGATCCCAGGTAAAGTGCCTTCCTCCTTGTGTTGCAATGTTTTTTTATATGGTGTTGCTTTCATTGGGTGCATTAAAATTATATTGTCAATTTTAAGAGGAGACATGGAGCTGATGGTGATTTGGGGACAAAAGAGAGACTACCATATGCATGCTTTGCTTCTTTTTTCATTTTGTGATATTGATGTGGATAATGCTCCCTCCCTTTGTTTTGACTCTTCATATTGCCCACCGCCAATGACAACAGTAATAGTAAAGGATCTTATTATGGGAGTTGTTGATGGCCATATGTATGCTTTGCTCACTCCCTCCTCTTTCTTATTGCATATTCTTAAACAAAACTATTTATCACCCACTGCCAAAAGCATGTTGTATATATAAGAGAAAAGTAAAAGGATGGCTTTGTGGTCAAATTATTTTGCCATGGTTCTAAATAATCTTTGAAATGTCTACAGGTTGTCACATTTTTTGCTTCTTCGGTAATCATCGCTCTAGGCCTCCGATTACTAACAAGAACGTCACGTGTCAGAGGAATGGAAGAGGAATTGTTTTCACAGCTCTTAGATATTATTTTAGCATTATAGTTAGTTTCGTAAAGTTGTATTAACAATATTTATGTAAGATATTTTGATTTTATTAGTCTATGTAGCTTTAATATGAACTATTTTGCATGTACTTGTGCTAAGTTGTTTACTTTCATTTATATTTTATTGAGTTACATTCATAAAATCTTATGATTACAAGATATTGTCAATTGCCATTTTGTTACAAACTTTTAGATTTTCTTGAAATGTTACAGGTTGTATAATTCATAGTATAACAACTTATGTTGTAATATATTGTCTATATATTATTTACGATGTGGACAACGAAATGGGAACAAAATTTATGTTCTTCACATACTCGAACATTTTTTAGCTGCTCCAACACTAATTGGTGCAAAAAATAATTTGAAACTCTTTGTTAGGAACGCTTTCCTATTGGAACACTTTTAATCGTTACAGTAAATGGGCCAAAAAAAATCTGAAACACTTTGTTAGGAACGCATTTATGGTGTTCCAAAATTGGAACACATTTTAGCCGTTACAGGCTTACAGCATATAAAACACAAAAACAAATCTTTAACACTTTGTTAGGCACGCTTTGTTGATGTTCCAAATCTGGAACGACTTTAAACCGTTCCAATATATGATACTTGGAACACTTTAATTCCGTTCCAATATATGATACTTGGAACACTTTAATTCCGTTCCAAGCAATTTGGCAGCCCATAAGGAATATAGGTGTTCCAAAAATTATTTTGGTGTAGTGAGCCAAAATTTCACTGCAGTCAGGTGCACTCTGGCGAGGCATGAATTTGAGGCAAAGTGACTTCAGATATATTTGGGTTTTCGAATATTATTAAGACTATATCCATAATATGGTTATCTTTTCTGCACCATCAAATTATTCTGACTGTTGTCCAATTAGAGGATTTGTATTTCTAGCGGCTTTTCATTTTCAGACATCTCTTATCACAGCCAGAAATGATAGATTTTCTATAAAATTGTACTTGATTTTTTCTAGAACTTATTAGGACCATATCAATCTCTATTGGCTCAATCTCTTTCCTGTTTCAACCTTAGTACGTTGTATATATATATTTTTATATATATTTATTCATTTATTTATTTAGTATTTTTTTAGTTACATATTTTGGAAGCTGTAGATAGTTGTGGTTAGCTTTATATATTAATAGTTGATATACATCTTGTGGATGACCATATGTATATAGTGATAGCTATATGCGGGGAAAACATAGATTGTTACTTATCTCATTCCTTGTAAGGGATCCTTGGGATTAATATTAGATAGCTAAAGGGTAGAAAAGGTAGAATAATACCTTGAATAAGCTAGTCTTGAGAGAGTGGTATATCTTAGCTTGTGACTTATTTGGGTTAAAACCGTTAGTAGTGCTCACTAGTGCCTAAATCTCATTCAAGCAAATGAAGGTATTTGACGATTTTGAATTTTATGATTAAAGAAAAAGTTATAGAAGATAGAGGAAGACGTAGGTAGAGTTAGCGAGGAAGGTATAGGATTTGGTAATGTTCTCCCATGGAGGAAGTGAATTTGGATAATATATATAAACATGTGAATATAATGATCAAGTAAAGAAACACTAAACGAGGATCAACTCTTATGGTTAGATGACTATTATACCTAGAAGGGACGGATATAGCCATGGAAGGAATAACACGAGCAATGGAATGATAGGTTCTAGAGAAGGAATAAGAGAAGAATTGAGATAAGACCATTGGCATACAACGATGGATGAAAAATTGATTTAGGTGATTTATGGTTCCATATATATATTTTGTTTTAATACCTTGGCAGCTGCCTTAGTTTTGTAGATCCTGAGAGTTCAGCTAGTTTAGCGAGTTAGAGTGGTTTTTGCATGTGTATTAATAAGATTTTATCTTGTAAGTCATTTTATTTTTGCATACCCTATCTTTTGACACTTGAAATAGTGATACAATATTCTTTCTATTCCCCTTTAATTATCACTCAGTTCTCAACGAAAATATCATATCCGATTACATTCCTATCATAGTTATATTATTATAATCACCATCGCTATCCTACTATCATACAACTTGTTGATTTTTCCTGCGTCACAAACCCTTATAACCCATTCTAATTTGATTTGGAATTTTTAGTCCCTCATCTCATAAGATTCTATTATTTTATGCTTTCTCAGTAAACTGTTGACGTTCGTTTCTTTCCTATCTTTTTCACGAGACCTCGTTTGATTTTCTCCTGTTTTATGATCACATTTTAATCATACCTAGATTTTTCTCGTACCTAAATTTTTTTATTACAAAAAAATTTATATCTCTATCTCAGATCATATCTAGATAATTCTGATCGTATCTATATTTTTATCATTGTACCTAGTAATCATGCCAAGAATCCGATCGTGTCTGATGATTTAAATTTCGCTTTTGGTCAAGCTAAGTGATTTTGATTGTACCCCCGGCCCTCGTCTTGAAATTTCGAGAACAAAATTTTCTAAGGAGGGAAGGTTATGAAGCCCATGACTTTTATTTTATTTTTAATGTCCATGTTTTATATTGTTTGGTGAGCCTTTTGTTTTTAGCCCATAACTTAAGCCTTGGTACCCAAAACCCGAAGCCCAAAACCCATTAGACTTACCCATTATCCCACTCCCCGGTTCTCTCTCAGATCCGCGCTCTCCATGCCCACGTCCTCTCCTTCTTCATCTCACGTAATATTCAGAAGATCAGAAACCCCACAGAACATTCACAATCCCATTTTCCACAAAAAAATCCATAACTTCCTCCTCCCTCCACCAAATCCAAGTCCGAGACCACCACCATGCTCTCCTTGTCGCCCTCTCCGATTTCAGACCCCACTCTCCCACCTTCCGAGCCCGTCCCCGGCGCCTCCCGCGTGCCCTCCGCCGGCGCCGTCGTCTCCCGCGCGTGCTCCGTCGCCGCGTGTCTTCCCCACGTGTCTGCCCGTGTGCGCGCACGTGTCCGTGCTCGTCATCCGACGTCGTTCCGAGTCCGAGGCCTCCCCTCGGTAGTCCTTCGTACAAGTTTGGGTAAACTCTTCCCATTTCTCTCTGTCATTTTCTTCACAGAAACCCATTTGTCATTCTGGCCGTAGAGTCTATCCTATAGATTATTATTTTGGTTCTGTAGAATTATTTTATTAGGTTCTGTGGTTTAATATTTTAGCTTTCTATGTTGTAATTAGCAATGTGGTAATTATACATATTAGAAAACTTTATACATGTTTATTTTGGTATTAATTGATTTATGGATTAACATTATAAATTTAAAATATGGTTTAAATAATTTAATTGGTTTAAATTAAAGTTAGGATTATCTTTTAATTTAATGTTAAGTTGTAGAGATTTTTAAACCAAATAATAATTTAATATTTTGTTTACAAAATATTAGTTAAATAAATATTCGTTTAAAAGTTATTATCTTTAAAATAAAAGTTTGGTTAAGTAAATGGTATAAAAAATTTGATTTCGTTAAATGATTATATATGTGATATATATTTAAAGATGATTTCTGATCAAGAAGGTTTTATAAGGAGATTTAATATAATAAAAACTAATATTTATTTAAAAGGTTATTTTGGTAATGGTATTTAATATTAAAACCCGAAAACCTTTTATATTAACTTTAAACCAATATTTTGGTAAGAAATCGTACTTTTGTGCATTTATTATTATCTATGTTTAAGTGTGATTTTCTAATTTATGAAATGTCTAAAAGACATATTTTATGAAAATCATTCTGATTAAATAAATTATATTTTAAAATATTATTTAAATAAAAACTATTTTCTTACGAAAGAAATATATACATATATATATATATATATATATATATATATATATATATATATATATAATATATATATTATATATATACATACACATACATATATCTTCACATATTTACTTATTATATTAATATGTGTATTTCCATACACATACACAATTAGTATATATATTTATATATACATGCACATACACATATATATAATTTATATACGCATAAAATATAAACCACATTATAACAATTTAATATAACAATTAAATGTGATAATTAATTATTAAAAAATATAAAAATTACCATTTAATTTAAAATAAGTAAAAATAGATTATTTCAAAATTTCGGAAAGGGGAGCTACAAATCTACCCACCTTAAAAATAATTTCGTCCTCGAAATTATAATTTATATCTATTTCTTCTAGTATTCCCTTAATCTCCTCAAATTTAATTTCTCAAAATATTTCTATGACCTTCTCTAGTCATTTGGTTTTTTTTTTTACGAAATCTCGAGGACTTCTACCCACCTTAGGTCACACTACTCCCTTGAAACACGGGTACTAAATCTTATAACCTTCTAACCAGTGGCTAATAATTCTACCAAAATATCTAGGACATATGGTATCTATAATCTCTCATATCTACAACAACCAATTATTCCACAATCAAGCAATATCACCATAACTTAAGAATTTCTGAGGAATTCTAGACAACACGATTATTCGTCACCCCAAAATAGGAAGGGACGAGAATCAAGGGTACAGGAAGGCAAGGGAGAATAATCGAGAATAATTTCAAATAGTTCAGTTCTATAGTCCAAATATGGTAGTGTGCATGGATGAGTGTTACTGGGTCTTAATGAGTTCTCTATTTGGACATCAATCGCTGGTTGGATGACCCTTGGATTTCAAATCTATATTGACACGATCCCAAGGTAAAACTATTCCTACCAGATTAGGGTATTCTAGAATAGGTTTCTACCTGAGGGTTGAGCTAGTTGCCCGTCAGGTTGGTTAGCTAGGTTCATGAAGCCCAAAATGCACCTTCCGAGACTTTTGTGTTTAAGTAGCACAAGAGGCTTCAATTGGGTGGCACACTGGTGACATGTCCGTAGTGGGCTCCGAGTAGATCATAACCCTATATTGGGTCGAATGAATGGGGTCGTGGTTAAGGCCCTAATGGAAGTTGGAAAGTAATACTGGTACTATGGTAAAGGTTATTGCTAGTCCTTTTGACCTAAAAGTCGTACCGCAAAAATAGAGTATAAGGGGACGGGTTTGAGTGGGACATGATATACCTAGATGAAGGTGGACTCGTCTAGATCTTGCATGTGAAATTTGTTGAGAGGTAATAGCTGGTCTTGTGCTCTGAATATTAATGACACGGTCGGGGACACAAAATGATCTAAATATAAAGTGGGAGTCCAAGGCACTAATCGTCATCCTAATGGAAGTTATTCTAATCACTCGGTAATCCTCGTATATACCAAAATTTTAGGAGGCTTACAGTCTACCCACCTTAGAAGCTAGGACATAATTTTAGAAATGGTGAGATTAGAAGAATTTCAAAAGTTCGGATATTGTACCTCGACTCTTGTTAATAAAGAATAAGGCACGACATACGGGATACGGTAGATATAAGTCAAGTCAAGGGTCGTTCCTCAATAAATGGAAAACGAGTGCGTGTGCAATGACACATGGTTGATAAAATAGGATGACCTACTCGTCCACAGTATACATGAGTTGTCGACGGGGTAAACAACTCTAAGGCACATCATATGAAAAGATTTCTAACAACTGAGTCGTAAATTTCTATTTGTGTTGGGCCTTCCAAACTACTTTTGCAGGGGTTCCAGTTAAAGCAAGCTTCAAACAAATTATTAGAGGCTCACAATAATTGGTCTCCTGAGCATAGGTAGTCTCCTAGGTTGGCATTTGACTGAGGGTAAAACCCTAATCATTCTTAGACTCTAATGACTAGAAGATCAAGATAAAAGGTTTAGGGTCGAAGGGAGGACGAGTAACTCAAGGCAGGGTTCTAGTCACAGGGCTGGCCGATGGTAGCTACACTTGCGTATACTACTATCATATCCATGGGGATACGTTGTCTCTATCTATCAAATACGAACATTCGTCTTTCCAATTAGTGAAAGACAAAAATAATAAGAGTTCAAGAGAGATGTCACTGAATACAATTACGTGATTCAAAGGAGAATGTGTAATTCAAGAGGAATTGTCAAAGCAGTCACGGATGAGATCCTAGAGACATCTATATCTCAATCCACGTAGGGTAATTAGATGAAGAGCGAACCAAATGCATCATGGTTGATCAGACCGTAATACAATGATTCTGATTGGACAATATGTTAGCGGGCGTCCCCAATAAACATGTCTCAGATCAAGCTCGATAAAAGGATAAGCTTGCAAAACTAGGCTGTAATTGCAGCGTTGGTCAAGATAGTCAAAATACAAGTACGCGAGATTTTTGAAAAAAGATACAAGTAGTTCGAGTTTTGGGAAAAATCAAAACCTTACCCGGTCTATCCACAAGGTCTTGGTCGACTAATGGGTTATGGACTTCTGAATTTTATACTCTGAGTAAACCTATTACTGTCAGTCAGTTACCTCGTCAATGGATCACAAGGACCACGGAAGACCAGGTAGGGGGTTATGCTACCGAACTTACAGGGCTTCTACTAGTTTTGGCTTTGGATTTAGGGTCATACAGGGCAGTCCCTATCCTCTATAGTATCCTAAACTGGTAATCACGTCTGAAGTCATTTCACCGAGAATTATGCCTCGTCGATATACTATGGCTGTGACAAACCCTTGTTTCCGTGATTCAGGGGTGATAGGCTATCAGGTAATCTACCTTACATTGACGCAAGGTCAAAAGAGGTCGACAAGGCTATAGTTTTTAGCAATGATCCGTAACCTACAATTCTTCGAAGGGATTTCAATTCTATGGGTTGTGCCTCGCCAGTGCGCTGCTGGCTGCAGTGAACCCACATCTCCACTCTCAGCTAATTGATGACAGTGCGCTGCTGTCTAACTATTATTAGTTAACTAATACTCCTTTAACTATATCCGTAAAAATTCATGAGCTTCTAGAGATCTAAACAAGTTGACTAAGAATAAAGTGTAGGTATTTGTCCTATCAGTCACAACACTTAAAATAAAAGAGTTAACATGCAGGAAATAACTAAAGACGAAAGGAGTACAAACATTCTAGTATCTATCTCATGTGCATTTCTATGGTTGAGGAAAATCTCGAATCAATCTACCTCGAGATTCATATGCAAATAACAGGATCAGAAAATTTAAACTAATTCCTTACGGCAACATAGAATTTAAAACAGACAATTCTAACTCATGAAGTGATGTTTATATCTAGTAGAGTAAAAAAATTGAACAGTTTATCAAGATTAGAACCTTAATTCTAGGAAAGTCTAACTTATCATGTGAATAGTGAATCCACATTGGATCATAATGTCATATCAAAAGTATAGTGTACCTACAAGGATCTAGCAAGTTATCTAAATTGTATGGCCTATCTAATAACCTTAACTACCCAACGGTCAATTTAATGAGGGACTCATATTCCTAGTCATTCTCTTAAATCATTTTAATCCTAATTGTGAATGAGCATTTCCTGGGCGCAGGCTCGCAATAGTACGACTAACGTACCATCACGAGTTCGCAATATTTTGCGAAAATGGACCTGCATGGGCCACCATAAAAACTTGTCACGACCCGCACCCGCTTTTTTCGGATACGAGACGTGTCCAAGCCAGCCTACGCCGCAGAGTCGACGGTAGAACGCTGTCAAGCCCGCAAGAAATAAATGCTCAAAATAAAACATTTGCTGCTCATTCACATTTCTACATTTATTATAACATTTATAATTAAAGAAAATACAAGATTTTACAATTAATGAAATTGAGTACAACTGCTATCTATTTCTAGGTTGACTTCAGCATACCCAAGCCTTCCCAATGCTAATAGTGATCGCGGCTAAACCTGAAAAATATTGGTTTCCAGTCAGGAATGGAACAAGTACACAAACCGACGGCAATGCAAAATACAATAGAATTAACAAGACATGAAAATAGCATATGGAATATAAAAGCTAGTAAGAAAACTGATGACATAGCACGATAGAGAAGTAAACAAGGAAAAACTAATAAAAGACATCTATCTAGGTGGTGTGAAATATCTGTTTCAACATGTGAACGGCTAGGAGGTAAAATCCGGCTCACTGCACGTGTCGTGTGCAGCTGCTATCGTTCAAGAATAGACATTTTAGGAATATTTCTGGGTAGTCCACATGTTTACTAAGATATTTCCCCTCCCGACTACTCCGTGTGACGAGCGTGTCAACAAGCAGCAAGATATATGTATAGACATGAAATGAAAAGACTACTATGAATCGGAAAGCAATCAAAAAGTGCACTTGCCTGAGGTCCTTAGCTGGTGTAACCAAAATACTATACCACTCAATGAGCCACAATCAGTCAACACATGTAGAAGTCTCCGGATGCTGAAATAAAAATTATCAACGTTCTCAGAATAGTCAAATTAGCTAGGATTGTCTGTCCTTAAGTCCAATTCTGGACACATGGGCAAAACGATAATTTCGAGCAAAAACGATGTCCGTCGTTGGACCCGCTTTGCACCGAAAAGTGTGCCAGAGTCAACGGTCTCTAAATTCGTCAAACTATATGTCTACGGATCCAGTTTTTTGATACGAACCCAACCGTATGTCCAGAGTTGGATTCCGGCGGGCCGTGCACAAAATCGCCCGTTGAGTGGGACCGTGGGGCCCGCAAAACGACGTACGATTCAACTGTCTCAGAATCGGACCAAACTTGGCATACAGGATCAAAAAAATGATACGGACCTGTTGGCATAAGTTTCGTCTCGATCTGACGAGCGTGCACAAAGTAATTGGAGAATTTGCAAAGTGTACGATACGGTGAATTTTGATGTATACGCCTCAAATTTGTCGCGCACATGCGACCAATTTGAATTCCGCCAAAGCCCACACGACCACGAAGCTGTTAGGCACCTTTCGATGCTTACGGTGCGCGACCACGTCGCCCGGTTTGGCGGGACGCACGTCGTGTGGATGAATTTCTATGTTTTGAAAACAGATTTTTCTTGATTTTTATCCATGAATAATTTCCAGTATAATACATCAAAAATAATTCTACGAAAAGGAGTTTGATCTCGTATAGGTTTTGTACAAGTCTGTTTAGATGGATTTTCAAAAAGGGTATTGGGTTAACGAGGATTCATTCGTGAACAGGGGTACATCAACTACTTTAATGTCCTGTTTTAAACAAGATTTTGGCCAATCTTGGCGTCGAGTTTCAACTCGATTCTGCTTTGATTTAACCGTAACTATCATATCGAAATAAAGGGGTATAGGTTAGGTACGAACCTGCGAAATTGGTTCGACAAATCGTCGAACGGTCGTCGGGAAATCCCTGCGCGAAGTGGCCTCGCGGGACCGCTGTCACTGTTAAAACGTGCCTGGCCGTCTCCAGCGCACGGCGGTGGCGCGCTGCCGCGCGCGCGCGACACCATGGTGGTGCGGCGAGAGGTCCACAGGGTCGCCCCTCGACTGGAGGTGGGGTGGCGGAGCGTTGTTTAGGGTTTGAGTTTTCAATCTCTCGATAACTCCCTCTCTATATATATACACGATATATATGTAAAGCCACTGTTACTAGAACTTATGGTTCGGGCTTTGTTAAGTCTGAGGAGATCAGTTGCTGCTCGGGCTGCTACTTGCTTGGGGTTAGTTGGGATCGGGTTGGATCTTAGCTGGGCTTGGGATTTACTGCCTATTTTTTTTCTTTCTTTCTCCTCTTTCTTTTATATTTCTTATTTAACAATCAATACTTATATATATATATATATATATATATATATATTATATATATATATATAATATATAAATATTATATATATATAGATATATATATATATAGATATATATATATATAATATATATATATAATACCCACATAAATATAAATATATATATATATATATATATATATATATATATAAATATTATATATTTAAAAAAAAAAAGAATATATATATATATATATATAATATATAATATATATATATATATTATATATATATATATATATATATATATATATATATATATATATATCTATATATATAATATTATATATATATAAAAAAAAAATATATATAATATATATAATATATATATATATATATATTATATACCCACATATATATATCTAATTATATATATATAATAATAGATATATATATATATATATAATTAAGATATATATATATATATATATATATATATATATATATATATATATATATATATATACCCATTTGTATATGTATATTTCTATTTACATAATCATACACATATATAATTATATATTTTATATAAATACACATTTAATATATTTAGAATTACACATACAGAATTCACATATATATATATATATATATATATATATATATATATATATATATATATATATATATATATATATATATATATATTTATCTGTATACATGTATACACACATACACATATGATATATATATTATATATATACATACACATACATATATCTTCACATATTTACTTATTATATTAATATGTGTATTTCCATACACATACACAATTAGTATATATATTTATATATACATGCACATACACATATATATAATTTATATACGCATAAAATATAAACCACATTATAACAATTTAATATAACAATTAAATGTGATAATTAATTATTAAAAAAATAGAAAAATTACCATTTAATTTAAAATAAGTAAAAATAGATTATTTCAAAATTCCGGGAAGGGGAGCTACAATAGGCTATATCATGCCTAAGCCAAACCATATATCATATATACACATATTAAAACATATATCTAAATATAATACACACACATATTATAATATATAGGATACCTATATATGCATCTCACATAAATATATACATGTGTATATATACATATACATAGAGAATTAGGAAAAGGAATGTGATTGTGTACATGTGTATGTGTGTGTTGAGAGTGCACAAGGGCATGTGTGTGTAAGTGAGAGTGCACAAGAGCATGTACAAGAGGGTATGATATAGACGTGTGGGGGGGGGGGGGTTATGGACATATATGTGTGTGTAGGTTTCCTGAAAACAGTAGAGTAGTAATATGAAATCAGTGGTGTACACTTGTGTGTGTGCAAATAGGAAATAGAAAACAGTGAGGGTATTAGGAAATGTGTGTGAAAATAGGAATAGGAAACAGTGAACTGGAGAAAAACAGTGTGACAGTGTCTAGTGTCAATGTTGTGTCTTAACAGGGTATACAAATCCTAGATTTTTGTGTGTGTGTGTATGTGTCATAACGGTTTCAATGTTGTGTGTCTCGAATTATCAGTTTTTTCTAGGTTTCAGTGTTTAGAGGGTGTCAATGACAGTGTAATGTGTGTGATATGACATTGCATTGAGGTTCAATCTCAGAATATTTCGAAATCCAGTGTTGCACATGAGAACTGAACATCATACCATGGAATAACCTATGTAGATATCTGAACATGAGGGAAAGGATGGACTGATACAATGTATTAGCAGTGGTGTTGTGTCCCATGGATATTGTGTGGCATGGAGTGTAATGGGAAGAACAGTGAAGTAACATAGATATAAGAAAAAAACAATGAAGGGTATTAACCTGTGTGTGAACAGTGAGTGTTAGGCAAAGTGTGTAGAGTATTAATCTGGAAACAGTGAGCTAACATGTATAAGAGTTCACATTAACATGAAAACCATTTAAAGGACGGTGAGCTATCATTCAAGTTTAGTTTAAAGGAAGGTGAGCTATCATTCATGAAAACCATTTAGAGGAAGGTGAGCTATCATTCATGAAAACCATTTAGAGTATTAATCTGGAAACAGTGAGCTATCATTCAAGTTTAGTTTAAAGGAAGGCAATCATTTCTCAGTTTGAAACCATGTGAAAGTTCAATCACAAAATTAGTGAAACCATTTACAGTGAGCAGGAATGAAATCGATATGACATTCAAATTAGATTTAAGGAAAGAAATCAACTCAGCTGTGGGATTGACAGTTAACATTCAATTTGGCTTTAAAGGAAATGAATCAATGTCAATTGTAATGGGAAATCAAACTCAGGAATTTCGATCTCAGTTTAAACATTAAAAGTTCAGGATTTAGTGATACATTCAGTCCTCAGTTTCAATCCAAGCAACCCCGAACCCAAGAATCAATCGACATGTACATATTCACTCAGATACATATAGGTAATTAATCATGGCAATTTATCATTAAGAAAAAAAATCAGTTTTAAGAACAATTTATTCTCAGAACAGAACCTGTGAACTGTGTATCAGTAATTCAACTTGAATCCAACCTTCAAAACCAAAATTTGAAACTAAAACCCATAATAGTCATAACCCCAACATGTTAGCTAATCCCCAATGCATATAGGTGCACAAATAATTAATTTAAATCACATGAAATAGGTTAATCACAATCGAATTCAAGAACTCCCAACTGACAGTTCTACTTGTATCAAGAAATAGGGGTTTTTCCCCATTTCGAATTGGAAAAATCATAGTAAATGCCAATTAAGTGGTTGATAAATATAGTCACACATGTGTACGTGTCATAAGACGTGTTTGTGTCTAATCAAGTGGACACAACGTGTCCAAACAACAAAACACACACACAGACACGGACTGTGCACTGACAGTGTCGTGCACGCGTGCACACGTCCGTAGAATACTACACACGACACGTGGGGTCTCGGGATCATGCCCACGTGTAGCCCACGTGTCAGGCTACACACAAGACACCCTGCGAGGTGTCCTCGACACGTGTTCGATCGTGTCCAACCGCGTGTCTGTGACAAATTCTGTGCGGTTCTGTGCACTCGTGCAACCAGTGCGGGCCAATTTTCTCCCTAACCACTCGATAAGGTCCCACAAAATTTTGTTGGCCTTGTGTCAGTGTCCGCCCCAACGTGTGTGTCAAAAGTCTCGTCTCCAAGTGGCGTGTCCAGGGAGTTATAGCCCCCGAGTAGCAGGGGACTGCTACCGTGTGCGGAACGCGTGTGTTCACGTGTCCAATCCGACACGACACGATGCAATCCACACCTCAGTCAACTGGAAACCAATAAACAACATCAAACCCTAATTTTTATTCAAACCATTTGGAAAATACGAACGAAATGCCCACTGTGGCATTTCGTCGAACATCTATGTATACATGCTGATACGTGTCCGATACAGACACGTAATGGACACGAAACCTAGCAAAATCTATACCAACAGTTAGGGTACTCCTAGGGCTTCCTAACCATGCAAAGAAATCCAAATTTGGTAGAGGAAATAGGGATTTACCTATATGTGCAATTTGCAAGAAAAGTCTCAAATGGGGGGTGTTCTCCTTGATGGCCAAAAGCTCCAAATTGTTCCTCTACTGAAAATATTCACCATAGACAGAAAGTATTCGTGGATTTAGATTCATAATGCAAGAAGTTTGGTTGAAAAAGGATGAGAAATGGAGAAGTTATGAATGAATGAAGTTGGAGGCTCACATTGTTCTTGAGAAATGGGAAAATGAATAAAGGAGGCAAGGGTTTTGGGAGGGATTAAATAAGGACATGCCCTAAGTGACCAGCCATAGGATATTAGGGTTAGGGTTTATGGGATTTGATCTAGGGCTATCATTCCTCCTAGTCAAATCAAGGGCCTACAACCTAGGTTTCACACATGACTTAATGCAACCTAGTTAACTCTAACTAACATGACTAAATCAAAACTAATCAATACTAACCATCACTAACCATGGCTAGCTAAGTCTAGGTTAGGTCAATCTAGTTTAGGGCTAAACACAATACAAGGTAATTGATTAATTAATGATTAAAACACACCATCCCAGTTAATCATATTAAATTCCGAATAAAATATATATTAAATTCAAATAATTCAAAATGACCAAAATCCCCTCAAGCTAAAAATGATAAATGAAATACCCTAATCACATGGCTAGGCTCTAGGGCAGACAGTCTCTACGATTTCACTAGCTGCACATCAAAATCACAAGTCATGATATTTAAATAGTTTTAAAATAATTAAAAATTACTAAAAATTATATTATTAATTAAATATCATAATTAAATAAATTAAAACACAAAATTTCAAATTACCCTCATTTTAGAAATTAGGTGTTACAAGTCTACCCACCTTAGAAAAATTTCGCCCTCGAAATTAAAATGGTAGTAGTCATTCTAGGTTAAACACCCCACAATCAAATTATCAAGCATACCGTCAGATAATCATATGCGTCTGTCCAAAATTATGATACTCAGAATCTTCGTCGTGTTAGTGAGCGAGGCTACGATAATCACAGAGTCCTCGACTAAGGCACACATACCTCTAGAATCATGGTATTTAAATTTTTCGCATTGTCGCATGTTTGGCAGCGAAAACCTTAAATTCCTACACCCGAGAAATACGTCCTAAATTTGACTATATGTCCTCACTATGCCAGCTAACACGACTATCGAAGATTCTAGATCCCATAACTGAGGTGACCTAGCTCATATGATTCATCTCAGAAGAAAATCAAACATAACACATGAACAACAGGACAGAATTGATCAACCAACAAGGAACGGAGGGAATCAAAATTCAAGACAGCTATAAGAGGCAATTGCGGAAATGGAATCAAAAGAATGGAACCTGCAACTAGATCTCCAATAGCCTGAGCATCCTCGATTGTCCTGACGAAAGCTCGCTCCTGTTGGCCCCCCTGGCCTGCTGCTGATGCTGCATGTACCTCTGCTGCTGAGTCGGTAAGGGTAATCCCTTCTGTTGGCCTACCGGAGCCCTAGCTCCAGCTCCCTGAACTGTCTGTCCCAACGACTCGGGACACTCTCTCAGCCGATGATCGGATCCTCCGCAAAGTAAACATCTGCCCAGCCTCTTCCGCATTCGCCCTAATCGTGCCCTGGTCTCTTACAAAAAGGAAAATGATAACAAGCTGCTGTCCCGGGACCTACTGCTGCCTCTGTGGCCGTTGTGCCTGCTGAAAGGGTACACGATCCTGAAACTGCCGCTGCTGAAAGTAGACCCTCGGCTGCTGATACTACTGCTGAAACTGTAAGGGTAGCATCTGCTGCGGATACTGCTGCTGAATCTGCAAACAGGCATCTCTGTGGATACTGCTGCTGAATCTGCAGGTGGGGCCTCTTGGCCGGGCCCGCATTGCCACTAGCTCCTGGGTGTCTCGCATCCTCTTCTCCTTCAGCCCAAGATCGTCCTCCGCTGCCATGGCTCCTATCAGAATCTGCTCGAAAGTGGCATCGCGGCCGCTCTTAGTA
>JANAVB010020879.1:0-23120 GCA_029216955.1 Iris pallida | reverse complement strand
ACAGTACCTGTCACCAGACGTCCATCAAAAGGATGGTAGCTCGGAAGGGAGCATTCCTCACACCACGTCCTGGGTCTCATACCTTTTTACACTAGGCGCCTCAGGCCGGGTTTCTCCCCGAGATCCTCAAACCCAGGAGGAGGTACAAAAATTGGCGTCGACTGCCAAGAGATCGAGGGCCACGGGCGACACATTTGGAAGTCAAACTGATTTCTTTAGTTATTTTTATCATGGTACTCAGCGGCTGTCAGAGAAGGCACTCCTGGCAGGATTCCTGATGGTGTGGCTACGGAACTGCGTGGTCTCAGGGGCGGGTTCCATTGAGAGGATCAGCCGCCACTTTATTCTTTCTGCGGTAAAGCTGGTCTTTGGGACCAGACTGGCCCTTCTTCCGGCCATAGTGTGCAGCATACACCATAGCCTTTACGCCTTCTCGTCCAAGGTCATCGCCCGTGACACGGCGATGGATTTTGTGCGCATAGAGCTGCCCTACCATTATCTGATGGAGTGGCTGTTGATGCACTGCCGGTCTTTGATGAGGTCTGGAGCAAAGACGGCGTTACGGCTGATGATGCTTCATTTTCCAATATCACAATCAGTCCTGGGAGTGCAGCACTATGCCAGCCTGTCGGAGGGTGCTGGCGAGAGTGGACGGATACAACTTTTTTGTGTCTGTTCCTCGTTTTACCGATGAAGAAGTAAGGGGCGTACATATTGATGGTATCGGACCTCCTCACCTCTTGTCTGAGAAGATGCTCCTTTTATTGCATAATATACGTCCAGCGCACCTAGTATACCGTAACCGCAATAATGTCTACCTGGAGCCCTACTTGCCCAGTAGGTTCTCCCGCCAGTTCGGGTATAGCCAGCTATTCTTTGACAGTCCCAGCTCTTGCCTGGGCTTTGGAGGTAGCGTCCTCGACGGTATCAGGGCCTGGCATTATTATGACGCGGTTCATACCGAACTAGCTTCTCGGTTCCTGATGCTGAGGCGCCAGGGGAGATTTTGTATATGGCGGCCCTATACCATGTTATGGCGAGCAAGTCTCTCGTTAATTTTGACCCAAGTACCAGCTTTATTGTGGGTACTGGCTTGGCGGATAAGTCCAAGGGGTCCAAGACGAGGAAGAAGAGAGCGAACACGGTTCCTGTGCCGGACTCGGAGTCCACCAATGCGGACGAAGAGGATGACGAGCATGATGCCGGTAACTCTCTCCCTTCTGCAGAAGAGGTGGTGGCGGATCAGCCGCCTGTTATGCCAGATAAGGTGGTGGCAGATCAGCAGCCTATTGTGCCTGGCCTTTCACACAAGCGAGGCAGGCGTTAGTCTATTGGCGGCATAACCTACTCCGTGAAATGGGCTGCGGTTAAGCCTCGCAGGCTACTCATTAAGGAAAGAGGCGAGGGTGTTGACGTCGTTCCTGAGGTGAATTGAATTACAACCATCTTCTTCTTTTTTAGCTCTTCTTTCTCCTAACTATAACCTAATCATTTTCCTTTGCTTTTGTAGGTGTCAGCAGAAGTGGAGTCACCGGAGTCGGCTGATGCCTCTGCGGTCGATCAGGCTTTAACTACTTTGATTAATGATATGTGTGTCGAGATCGTTTCGGCCGAGGTTCTTTCGGTGATGGCTGAGGTTCCTTCCATTGCTGAGGTCTCAACCCGAGGCGATGTGGGCCCTGCTGAACTGGTCTTCGAGACTGCTGAATCTCAGCCGGGTGATGCCGATCCAGTTGTATCTCCTTCCGGGGCAACTGGGGCGGAGGAACCAGCTGCATTCGGCTCGGAGGTCGCTGGCGAGGGGACTACGGCGGCTGTGAGCGATCCTCGGCCTCCGCAACCCTCCCATGGTAAGATAAGCCAAATCTTGACTAGGGAGGAGGCCCATTTGCTCTATCATCGCATCCTTCGGGTTAGGCTGATTGATGGTTGCTCTGGACATACAGGTCCTGCCCCTTCACTGCCAATGACGGACATTGTCAGGATAGGCTTTGCCAGAGGGGATCCGGTGGAAGGGAGTGTGCCTCCTCCCCTTCCGACTTATATTGAAGGGCCTTCCGCTGGATTGAGTTCGGGAGATCAGATGGCGGCACAGCCGGGGTGGAGAGCAATGGTCCCTGTGTCCTCCTCTGCTCATGTGGCTTCGGGGGTCGACCTTTTCGCCCTGTCGAGTATCCAGGTTCTTCTGGCTACGGAGGAGGAGTTAGCTGCTATCCACGCGACTTTTCGCTCAGAATTTGTTTTCCTGGTGGCAGGGGTGGCAAGTTCCGACGTGTCTCCTTCGACACTGCCAGCTAAACTTCCTTTGACGCCGTCCTCTACGGAAGTTCTGGATGAAGCGTCACAGGATGTGGTTGACAGTTTCTACCGCCACCTGAAGAGAAGGGTCGAAGCTGCTGTGGAGCGGGGGACCCCCATTTGCCTTGGCCCGACAATGTGCCCGTGGCCAAATTAAAATTCTTAAAACCCTCCCTGGTGGGGCAGGATAGTTGCGCTTCTGGAGCCCAAATTGCTACAGGCTGATCAGCTCGTAGCCCAGTTTCAAGTACTTCGGCAAGTTGATCTGTCTTCAACGATAGATCAGGAGCGAGACTTCCTCACCACTGTCCTGGAGAAGGTAAGGGCTACACGAGATGCGTCTAAGCCGGTTATAATGAAGGACCTCGGCGACCTATCTCTCCAATATGACCAGCTGAGCTGTAGGAGCAAGGATTGCATGGCTCGGGAAGCGGCCACCTCTCGCAAAATAATTGATACGAGGGAGCAGATCCTCGAGCTTCAGAGAAAACTGGCTTTCTTGGAATCTGAGCTCGAGGCCGCCCGCACGGATAAGGGGCTGATTATCCAGGAGGCCGACAAGGTCACTCGAGCTTCTGCTGGCCTGGAGCGTGCTCTAAAGAAGCTTGAGGATGGCTGGCGGGCTCATGCGCATCTGGATGATGCAGAGCGGCTGACTCTGGAGGTCGAGCGCCGGGCCAAGCAGAGGTTTGAGCGGTCGACTGCCTTGCTGAGGGACCGTCTTGTGGAATTATGTATCGCCAAACCATAGTCGGCCTTTTCTTTCTTTTGTTTATGTTCTTTTCCTTTTTTGAGAAGGAGTGGTCCCAGAACATGTAGTACTTTTGACTTTCAAATAAAAGAGTACGTTTTATTTTACCCTTCATTTGTATTGCTTATTGCGTTTGTGGTGTTGTGGTATTTACCCCACTGGGGGACTGTTTGTGGACTTGTTACCCTTGGTATACCTTGGGTTTTAGGTACGGATAACAAGTTTTATGGGGATACCTAGAACAATTCCACAGTAAGGTGGCCACGGAAGTTCCTGGTATCGAGAGAAAGAATGCCATGGAGCAGCTGGGCTCCCGAGGCATGATGAGAAATGAGGCGCATGTACTAGAAAACTTAGTACAGCATTTGCGGTCAACAGAGGACATTTGTGGACCTATTATCCTTGGCGTACTCCGATTTTGGGTACAGATAATAAGTCGAGAGAAAACCGACATACTTACTCAGAGGTAATGAGGACGTGGTAAATATGAGGGTTTTTTCAATGGAGCCTTCCTACTCAGAGGTAATGAGGACGTGGCAGGAGTGGGCTCCATGAAGGGTACATATAACAACTCAGAGGTAATGAGGACGTGGAAGTTCTACGTGAGGGATGGTTTGTTTTTTGATGGAAGTGAAACAACTCAGAGGTAATATCGACGTGGTTGTTTCGGGAAATTTGTGGATATGTTACCCTTTTTATGCACTGAAAGTGCGGGTAGTGGATCATGAGGAAGGAGCTCTTTTTAGGAAGAAAGTTCAGAGGTATGATCATACGTGACTTACTACCCAAAAGATGCGATATAGATTCATCTGGAGTGACCAGAGTGTAAGTTCAGCGGTACCTGCGGGTACATAACTCGTCAATCTGGGAGATTTGGAGTCAAGGTGTAAGTTCAGCGGTACCAAAGGGTACATAACTCAACAATCTGGAAGATTTGGAGGATGTCGTTTTAGACATAATACTTCTTCAGGAACTTGTCGTTGATGGGCAACATGAGCAAGTCTCCATTTTATTTTGTAAGGCGATAAGCTCCATTGGAGAATACAACCTCGATGATAAATGGGCCTTCCCACTTTGGCTGAAATTTGCCGGAGGTTTTATAAGTCATAACCATCGGCCTCCGAACTGCCAGAACGAGATCGCCCACTTGGAATGTTCTGATTTTAACCTTCTTGTTGAAAGCTCCGGAGATTCGGGCTTGATGCAGCTCAATTCGTTGTTGAGCTAACAGGCGTTTCTCATCTAGGGCCTCCAACTCTTGTAGTCGGCGATGGTGATTATCATCTGTCGTCAATCGGTAGGTGAGGGCGACACAGAGCGAGGGGATTTGAGTCTCCAGTGGGAGAACTACCTCACTCCCGTATACCAAGGAGAATGGTGTGTTCCCAGTGGCCGTCCGGACTGTAGTGCGGTACACCCATAAGAATTCGCCAAGCTTCTCATTCCAGTCACGTTTGTTGGAAGACACGAACTTCTTGAGCAGCTTGATTATAGTGTTATTGAATGCTTCTGCCAACCCATTCGCTGCCAGATTGTACGACGTTGAAGTAACATTCTGGATTCAGTGTTTGTCGTAGAACCGATAGAAGGTGTGGCTTGCAAACTGCGGACCGTTGTCGTGGATGATCCTTTGGGGCAGTCTAAAGCGAAAGATGACGTGATGCTTGAAGAAGCTGGTCACGTTTGAAGTCTTCACTTCTGCCAGCGAAATAGCCTCCGTCCATTTGGAGAAGTAATCGGTGATTACGAGTATGAAGCGATGTCCTCGGGACGAAGGCGGAGTGATCAGACCAATGATATCCATTCCCCATGCTTCGAATGGCCAGGATGCCACTTTCGGATGTTGAAACTCGGATGGTTGATGGATGAAATCTGCATGGACTTGACAGACTTTGCACTTTCTTGCATAGTCTATCGCATCTGCTACCATCGTGGGACAGTAATAGCCCATTCGGCGAATGTGGTCTTGCAATTTTGGGCCAGGCTGATGGGCCCCGCAGATGCCGTCGTGAGCTTCACGTATAGCTTCCTTGGCTTCTGTATTTGACAGACACCGAAGCAGTAATCCATCGTATGATTGCCGATACAGCATTTTTGTCTCTGTATCGTAAAAGAATATGAGGGAACGTCTTCTGATAGAAGTGGCTTCCTTCGGATTCTCTGGCAGGATGTCGTAGACTACGAAGTCGATGAATGGTTGTCTCCAGTCTGGTGCTTCGTCGACTGTTAGACCGGAGTAACTCTCAACACATTGAACATTATTCTTGGGACAGACCAATTCACGGCCTATTATGTCAAACAGATGATGAACATGATTCGGTACGGCTAGGGAAGCGGCCAGGCCTGCTAGGGCATCGGCTTCAATATTCTGGAGTCTGAGAACGTGTTCTATGAAGAATCCTTCCAAGGACGAGATGATGTCGATCGCTATTTGATGATAGGGGATCATGTCTTCATGACGAACCTCGTATGAACCCCGAATCTGATTGACGATTAGCTGTGAGTCGCCATATGCTTCAAGGTGCTCTACCCCTAGTTCCTTTGCAAGTCGGAGGCCGATAACCAAGGTGTTGTACTCTGCCACATTGTTTGAGGAAGGCTCCGTGAGGGAGTACGCTCGATTGATCACCAACCCGGAGGGAGAAATCAGTACCACCCTGACCCCAGCGACAATATTGCCCTTGTGCCCGGTTCTCGAAGCGTCGTCGAAGAACATTTGCCAGATGGCATCATGGGAGACCGCATTTGAATTGGGGACCTCGTATGGTATCTCTTCGTATAATCTGGTTGTCTCCGAGCCTGGATGGGCTGCTAAAAAGTCTGCCAGAGCTTAACCTTTAACAGCCTTCTGTGGGACGAAGATCATGTGATAATGAAATAATAATATCGCCCAGGTAGTAAGGCGAGAGCTGAGTGCCCCTGGTTTGGTCATGAGGACCCTGAGAGGGTTGACTCGTGATATCACGTGTATGGTTTATCCCGTGACGTAGTATCGCGTCTTCTGAATGGCGAACACTAGAATGAGGCACTCCTTCTCTACGACAGTGTATCTGTGCTCAGGCCCCATCATCATTCGGCTGAGGTAGTAAATAGCTTGCTCATGGCCTGCATCGTTGTTTTGTGCTAACAGAGCACCGAGAGAATGTTCCATCACTCGCACATAGAACAGGAATGGCCTTCCATCAACCGAGGCTACCAGGACTGGTGGGTTCGACAGATATTCTTTGAGGTCGTCGAAAGCGCGTTGAAATTCTTCATCCCATACGAAGGAGACGCCTTTCTTCATAAGGTGCGTGAAGGGTTGACATCGCCTGGAGATGTTAGAGATAAACCTCCTGATGTAAGCTAGCCTCCGTTGAAGACCTCTGAGTTCATGTAGATTTCTTGGGGGACCCATCTCTATGATTGCCTTCGTCTTTTCGGGGTCTATGTGGATACCCTGGGAAGTAATGATGAAACCCAAGAACTTCTCGCTGGATACGCCCAAGAAGGATTTTATAGGATTCATCTTCAAATTGTGCGCTCGTATCAGGTCGAACACTGTCCTCAGATCATGCAGATGATCTTCTTTAGAGCGGCTCTTGACGACGATGTCATCGACGTAGCATTCCACTGTCTTATGCAAGTGGTCTCTAAAGATGACGCTCATAGCTCTTTAATAGGTGGCGCCAGCATTCTTTAAACCAAAAGGCATGACTGTGTAGCAGTATGTGCCAATTGGTGTTCGAAATGATGTATGCTTTTCGTCATCAGGGAACATCTTGATTTGGTTGTACCCCGAGAAACCATCCATGAATGACATACGCTCGAAGCCGTCAGTGTTGTCAATCATGTTGTCTGTGATAGGGAGGGGGAACTCATCCTTAGGACACGCCTCATTCAGCCTCTGGAAGTCGATACAGATTCGGATCTTTCTATTCTTTTTGAGGACTGGTACTATATTGGCTACCCAGTCTGGATATTGTTCCTCGCGGATGAAGCCGCTGGCTATCAGTTTGTTGACCTCAGCTTTAATGGCATTCATAATGTCGGGGAGGAACCGTCGTTGCTGTTGCTTGACCGGTTTTGCGTCCGGACGAATGTTGAGTTTGTGAAGTGCAACCTCGGGGTTCGGTCCTGGCATGTCTTCGTAGCTCCAGGCGAACACGTCGATGTATTCTCTAACGAGTTGCAGTAGCGATTCCCGCTCTTCGTCTGTCAGATTCTTGCTGACGAAGATGGGCTTTGGAGAGGACTCATCACCGAGATCAACTTGCACAACCTCATCTTCGGTGGGAGGCTCTCTTTGTTCGAACTACTTCTCCCATTGCGTATCTAGCTGTTGTGCCCACGGCTCTAACTCAAGAAGTTCAGGAATATCTTCATCTTCTTCATAGGCGTCGGCGAATGCCATATTGATGGATAAGATTTGCCTGAATACGTCCCCAATGTTGACATCTGAATCGAAAGTTGGTGATCCGGTTGAGTGTGAATGCCAGTCGCATTCCTCATCTGAGCTTTCAGGGGTCGTTGCAGGTGTAACATAACCTAGCCCATATCTGGTCTTGTCGTAGTAATCCCGTGGTTTTCCAGCCGAGACCGGCAATTGTAAAGGTTATCGCCGTCCAGAGCCGTAGTTCAAGCCTGGCATAGTTTCCGGATTATACCCCTATTTTTGTATGAGGTACTTGGATCGGGAACTATATAGATAAAGGGACAGTCTCCCGGTGTCGGGTTCGAGATCAACTTCTTCTATCCTAAAGGGTTGTGGATCATTCTTCCGGCCGAAGATGATTGGATGATCCTCTCCCTCGACTATGCGGTAAGCGTCTTCCACTAAAGTAAGTTGGTTTGCGGTGTAGACATTTGTCACCTGTGTGTGTAGGTGGGTGTATATACCGTGTTCCATAGCATACATTGTATAAAGCTTATTAAGCTCGAGGTAGTTCAAAGATAGCCTTTTATTGATGAAGTAAGGTATCTTTTCCAGTGGGATTACATCATCTGCGGATGGAACATCAGTGTGAGCAGCCACATACTTGGCCAGCTCTGACTCTTCCTGTGTCAATGAAGACTGGGAGGATAACTTGGGCAGCTTAATCATCAGGGGCTCCATAGGTGGAGCAGAACATGGAGTCGTTGGCGTACTAGCGACCCCCAGTTTGGTGCTCGGTACTGGGCGGGGAGTTGTTGGCTGGCTAGCAGTCCCCGACTTAGTGCTCGGCTGCCGATTCATTCTGGGAAGACGAATCGTCATCGGCTTGACAGAGGGATTGAGCTCTTCTGTTTGTTGCTGGCTAGCTCTAGGCAGCCTGATTGTCAGTGGCTCTATCGTGGGTCTTGGCGCTTGGCCAGACCTTGGCAGTCGGATTATTATCTGCCCCTCTTGTGCAGAGAGGCTGATTGTATCCTTACGCAGAGTGGCAGTAAGTAGTGCAGTTATACCAGGTTTACGGCCTTGGAGGTAGATTGTCAGAGGTTCTTCTGAACCAGTTGCTGCCTCAGTTTGAGCATGAGTATCTCCTTCGACAAGGTGCTTTTTCGACTTCTTGTACAAGCATGAGTCTGAGTAGTAGGATTCGAGCCCTTTAAAGGGATCAATGTCAGCAAATTCTGTCCTCATGAAGCTGTGCTTGTTGACGTACTTGAAGCACTGGTGCAGTGTGGAAGGCACGATCATGTAATCATGTATCCAAGGACGCCCCAGGAGAATATTGTTGGAAGTGTCCGCATCTATGTCATAACAGGTCACTTCTGATTGAAGATCGCCGATTTGGCATTTCAGACGAATCTTCCTGATCGGATAGCTTCTGCCTAAATTGAAACAGCTGATGGCAGTGCTTGTCGATGTCAGGCGATGCATTGGGATGCGCAGGTGGTGCAGTAGGCTCTTCGAGATGATGCTTATGGAAGAACCGGGATCAATATGCATCCGATCCACCTTGACGTCACCGACGTATCCAGTGTAATACAGAGGTCGATCGTACAAGTTAGTCTTGATAAGCATGTCATGCAGAGTGAACACGACATTGGGCATTGCGCCGGTACAAGTACTGTCTTGGAGATATGCAGGCGAGCTCTCTCCAGTGAGATTGGACTGAGCAAGATATGCGTCGGTGTACTGGAGTGCCTCGCTCAGTGCAACGCAAACATCCTTGAAGAGTCTCAGGTGCTCGTATAGCGATAATTTGGTCGGTGTGTTGGCCAATTGTGCCAAGATATAAAAGTTGTAGGGCCTCTCCAGCCTATGAGACGCCTCTTTTCGGAGCGGTTTGTCAAAGCGAGTCTCCTTCGGCCTAGACTTGTCGGTCGTCGGAGGCTGAGAAGGTCCTGGAGCATCAGCAATAGCCGACTGATGATCTTCAGCCGAGTTACCCGGTGTAGGTTGGGATTGTGCTCCCGATCGGGTGACGACAGTTGTAGCTTCTTCGACCACTGCCGAGATTGTGTGGCAGGATTTGACTTTCCTACTCTTCTTCTTGCTGGTGGAGGGTGGTGCGGACTGAGTCACTTCAGGTACCAGGCCCGGATGGACCCACATGACCTCCCCTCGTGATGTGGTAAGGGGCACTAGACCAGCAGCCTGGTCTCCAAGAGGTGGAAGATTAGCAACCTCCATTGTTGCTCGAGGGATGTGGTAAGGGGTACTAGACCATCAGCCTGGTCTCCGGGAGGTGGAAGATTAGCAACCTCCATTGTTGCTGGATGTATCGCTTCAGTTGGTAGCAGTCTTGTGTAGCATGGTAGACATAGCGATGGTAGTGGCAATACTTAAGGCTTTCCATATCTGCAGGCCGAGGCTAACGTCTCGGCGGAGGGAGCTGAATTATGTCTCCTTGTATGAGCATGTCAAGGATGGGTTTGACATAGCTGTCTTCGAAGGAGTAAGTCATCTGCGGCCACTGCTTCTCTGTCGGCTTTGGTTCGGGCTTCGGAGCTGTGTCGGCCACCATAGCCTGATTGCCCTTGTTGTCTCGGTTATTGGTGGAATTACCACCATTGTTGTTGTTAGAGTTAGGGCGTTTGCCCTTGTCCTCTCCTTTCGAGATGTGCAATCCCAGTTGGCGAGCTTTCTTCAACTTGTCTTCTGCGCTAGTGGCGCTAATAATGAAAGTCTTCCAATCCTTAAACTGACTTTCGTCCATCCAGAGGCTTATTGTGGGAAGCAGCCTCTTTTGGCAGATTTCAATCAAGGAAGAATCTGGATTGCCAGAGGGCAATTTTATCGCGATTTGGCGAAACCGCTCAATGTAGTTCCTCGTCAATTCCTTCTCACCTTGAACAACGTCCATGAGTGTGGACATTGTCACATCTTATCCTACCTTGTAGAACCTTTCAAGGAACATGTTTTTGAAGCCTGCGAAGGAATAGATGCAGTTGTCTGGAAAGTTGCGGTACCAGTCGAAGGCGACCCCTTCCAACGCGCCAATGAACAATCGCGTAAGGATGACGTCGTCATGAGGCAGATGGTCGATTGTGACTTCGAAGTAGGTAATGTACCTACTTGCAGATGTCTTCCCATCATACGGATTGATGTTGAATGGTTTATATCTTGGTGGGAAGGGAACATCTCTCCACGCAGCAAGATACGGTTGTCATATCATGTGGTCCTCGCAGGTTTCTCGGGCGTGGAATATGGCCCGGAGCTCCTGGACCTCTCGTCTTGCCTCTCTGGCCTCGTCTGCAGCGATGGGAGCCGATATTGTAGGAATATTGTCGCCCGGGATTGAGTTCGAGTCCGCATTGGCCGCGGGACCCAAGCTTGTCTGGCCAGGCGTCCTTCCTTGCAGAGTTGGTAGGGCCGCTTTGATCTCGTCGACGGATTTGACCAAGGTATGAAGTATGGCCTCCAGAGTGTCGATGCGTTGGCGATCACGGGGACCGTCTTGGTCATTCCCAGTCATAAATACTATTCTCACACGGAGAACAGTGGAAGGAACTGTGGAGGATGTGCTCTCCGAATCATACCCTCGTAGAGAGAAGTCGTCGGGGTACGTAGGAATGTTCTCCTCCGGTTCGAATTCGGAGGAAGTATTACCCCCTGCATAGGAGGCTACCTCGTCTTGGGACCCGTGGACGTCCTCAGGGACATTCGGATCCACTATATCTGTGGGGGGAATTATTTCCCCGGGTACATCTTCTTGGAACACCGGATTGTTGTGAACATTCGGAGAGGTGCTACCCCCGGCAACCCCAGAGATGTAGATGATGGATCTCCAAGTGTTAAAGATTTTGTCTTAGAGCGGGTGTCGTGGTAAACTCCTCCTGTAACGGTCGTAGACAACCGCTTAGAAGAGAGTTTCTTGGTGAGATTTTCGGGCTGGGGACATTTGTTTTCTTCCCTTTTCTGCCGCCAGGGATCTTCTGAGCAGAATTGCAGGAGGCGACGAGAAGCGCTTCGTCCTCTGAGCTTGGTTGCTGCAGTCGTTAGAAGACGGATCGTCGGTCTTCTTGTACTGCTACGCTGTTGCAGCAGCAGTCGACAATGACTTGGGTGCAGTGATGTCCATGAAAGGACTCTCTGCACACCGAGGCTTCATCTCTTTTCTTGTGCTTGTGAAGGATCACGTCACGCAAGTCAGGTGCGTCTCGAGCAACCTTTACACCCGTTTTGTGGGCCTGGGAATGCCACGTATCCGAGTGTGTTGGCACCATGTTTGCTCCCTGATTGGGAGACCTTTGGAAACCACTCTGTCCATTTGCCGCCGGAGGCTGGACACGGTCGGTTCTGTACAACTTTCCATCAGGGGCCCGCATAATAGTCAGAAGTTGGGACAGCTGACTAAACTCGATGAGCCCGCGCTGTCCTAGATTTCTTTCCTCTAGCACCCGAGAGTGCATAGTAGGAAGAGTCCAAGTGGTGCGTCACAGAGTTTGGCACAACCTCCTGAGAGCCTCTAAGGTCAGGACCGCATGAGAGGCGGTCAAAGACTGATCGTGAGCCGCATGGAGCAGATGGTATGCGGCTGGGATTGGTGGCCGTGCAGGCTGTCTGCATGCTGCGGGCATTTGTGGCCGCATGAACCTTCTGTATACAGCTAGAAGCGGTGGCCGCATAAGCAGTCAGTATGCGGCTGACAGTCGTGGCCGCATGAGCCCCCTTCATGCGGCTGGAAGTTTTGGCCGCATGAGCCTTATGCATGCGGCTGGCTTCTGTGGCCGTATGAGTCTTTATGTGGCTGGCGCCGTTATGCGGCTTCTTCTTGGACCGCATAGAGTTCCTCTTTGTCCCTGTAAGTCCAACATTATAGTGTTTTTCTCTGCCGGACTTGGGGACAGCAGAGTCCTCTATGGTCTGAAGTGGGGCCGCACGAGAATCTTCCCCGCCATTTTGGGTAGCAGGGAGCATTTCCTCCAGAGCTTGGGGAGGAGCAAATGATTTGGGCCTCCACTCCCTGCGAGCCTTCTTCATGCGGGCTCGCTTCTGGACCGGGCCAACGCTCCCGTCGGAGAGCATTTTTTCAAACGCCTGCTGGTCAAAGCGGACGACCAGCATCTGTTGAGTGGATCCAAGTTTGGCTGCGTCCGATTGCGTCACCAACTCATCAGCCGTGAAGAAGTTAGTCCCCAGCAGAGTCGCCATCGTGTTTGTCATTGATTGTAAAAAGAACAGAACGATTTTATGGAAGGACTGGACTTTTACTTCACAACACAAACTCGCTCGTACAAAGAAAGCCTAGGGATGAAAATCTAGGTACAACAATCTAAGTACAATTGTTTAGTTTTTCTGGGAGATGACGGTAGAGGCTCGGGAGGGTGCTATCAACTCTGCCTTACTCCTTGGACGATCGGACGTAGCCTTGGCTCTGATGAATAAATGCTCTCGGGATGTGTGAAAAGATTCTTCTGTGCGCCGTCGCTCTTCCTGTCTCTCTCTTTACAAGGGAATGGCACCTTGCTATTTATAGGAGTGGGGTATGATAAGTATAGTTTGCAATGATTGCTCCTTGAAAAGTGACGGTTAGGGATCGGTTAAGATTTGCCTTGATCTTGTTTTTATGTCGATTGCAACAAATCTACATCATTTGTTGGAAATTGATCCGGGTAATTATGATGATTGCAATAAATCTGGTTGTTGTGATTTGTTGATAGCAACAAATCTGAGGGGATAAGTCTTGGTTGATCTTGTTCCACGTGTCTAACCGTTATTATGCTGCGAGCCATATGAATACGGGGGAATAAGTCTTAACTGATCTTCTGTCACGTGTCCCAACTGTGAGCCGCATGGACAGGGTGTCCTGACAGAGCCGCATGCGTGTGGTCTGGTAATTGAGCCGCATAAGGGTGACCTCCCGTAATCTGAGCCGTATGAGGGTGGCAGCCGTATGGGTGTGGCCTCCAAAATCTGAGCCGCATGAGGGTGGCCCCCATGATCCGAACCGTATGGGAGTAGCAGCCGCATGGGGGTGGCCTCCAATTGAACCGCATAAGGGTGGCCACGTGTCAGAGCCGCATGGGTGTGGCTTCCCAAAATCTGAGCCGCGTGAGGGTGGCCCCCATGATCCGAGCCGCATGGGAGTAGCAGTCGCATGGGGGTGGCCTCCAACCGAACCGCATAAGGGTGGCCACATGTTCAGAGCCGCGTGGAAGACCTTGAAGCGATCCGCATAAAGAGCTTTGGAATTTGGTGGATCGTGCCAGCTATAAATATTTTTCTCGTCTCTCTAGGAGCACGTCATTATGTCAGAGTCATCATTCTACCTTTATGTCAGAGCTGTCAAGCCTTTATGTCAGAGCTGTCAATCCTTTGTGTCAGAGCTGTCGTCAGAGCATTTAATGAGCCAGCTGCTCTGGCCAGCTGTAGAATCCTACTTTTGAACCGCATAGGGCCACGTGGCTTTTCCCGAGCCGCATGGAGATGTTAGGGACTTTTGAGCCGCATGAAGCTCTAGAGGACTTTTGAGCCGCAAGAAGCTCTAAAGGACTTTTGAGCCGCATGGACTTTTCTGTTCTTTTCCATGCTTCTACAGGGGGTCTTGTAGAAGCATGAAAATCTTAGTTGAAGACATCCCTTCGCTAAAGCACAGAAGATGAAAAAGACTGAGGCTCAATACTAAAAAGACAAAACAGAAGATATGGGGAGAAGTCCCTTTATTGTCATGTCTACCAAAGTCTAGTACATACACATTAGGACTATACATAAGGGACTAATTTTGTTCTTCTATAAAGGATCTAGTATAGATTCGATAGAGCCTAGAGGGATCAACAAGGGATGCAGTCTTCGTCGAAGCACATCCTTCATTCTTCTCGATACACACGCTAGAAGATTGACCTCCACCGAAGCATGGTCTAATTTTCTTTGGTGCAGCCTCTCAGAAGCGTATCAGTAACTCAGCACTTTGAAGAAGCCAGAGCCTTCAAGCTAGAGGCGCAGCTACCTGCCTGCGCTAACCTCAGAAACAAGATGGTGGTAGGCCCCCCTCCCCTTCTTTTATTTCAAAAGCCAGTGTCTTCACTCCAGAGGCGCAGCTACCTGCCTGCACCAATCTCAGACGCGCAAGGGTGTCATACCCTTCCCTTCGCAGCCAACGCCTTCACTGTTCAGAGACGTAGCTACTTACCTGCATCCGCATGAGGTGCAGGATGGTGATATACTCACACCATCTCCATTCCCACGGCGTAGTCGTCTGCTCCGGATCAAAAGCTTAAGTCACTTCTCTTCAAGAGACTTAGGAACTCCCATCGCAACCAATGCAAGTCAACCAGTTGCTCCAAAAGCACAGTAACCTCGCCACCCTGAAGCACAAGCCTACTTGTCGCCTACAGTACAGTGACTCTGATAGCCCGAAACACAGCTTCATAGGTTGCTGTATATGCACAGAAGTCTCGTCGTCATTCGAAGCCAAGTCCACTCGTCGCCTGAAAGCACAGAGGTTCCGTCGTCTCCAGAAGCACAGTCTACTCATCGTCCCAGAAGCACAACAGCACTTAGTCCTCACTAGAGGCACAGGAAGCATGGGTCCACCCCAATTGGTTTGTTTAAACCGCCTCTTACAGAGAAAATTGGGATTAAATCATGATTGATATCATATCAGATTGATTTAAATCTTAGACGAGGATCAATTAGACTCCAAATCTAGGATGAAATCCTAAGATTTACTCGGCTGTATCCGAGCAAGCAAATCGGCATGCGCCATGTGTCACCTCCTTCGGTTATGTTTATAACCACCAGAGATCTCGTTTGAGGGAAATCTTGATATCCACCACGTGTCAGCACCGCAGAAGCCCGTACCGTGCAATGACGGCAGATTCTTTCATATCTCAAGAACCCTAATGTTGACCCAAATAGGATCACAGTCAACCTAATCTTAAAAATTAACAAAACAATATTTGTCATAGTCCAATTTGACACATCGAGCTCATAAATCAATCTACTCAGCTCATTGGTTCAAGATCACAGCTGCTTGAAGATTTGCTATTTTGTGTATACTGGAGTCTATATTTTTTATTGTTTTTTAGTATAGGATGATGTACGTTGGGTCATACTGAGCAACTTTAGGCTAGACGTAGCTTTATAGGTTTACTTAGCCCAAATCCTAATCAACCCATTAATCCAAAAGCCCACAAAGAACATTCTGTCCACAGGAGACAGAGTTCGGGCCGAACTCTGCCTCCACACAGAGTTCGGGCCGAACTCTGCCTCCTAAATTTCAGGATGCTGATTTTTAGGTCTTGATCACTGCTAGTTGTCCTACGACCAAAAATTTGAATTTTACATACCGAATTCTGGCCGAATTCTGCCTACCCCGAACCCTATAAATAGGCCTTGGTTTCTCTTATTTCAAACCATCCAATCTTCTCTTCTTCTTCTCTTACATATCCTACATATTAAAGAGCCTTACCTTCCCATCCACTTAGCATTCAAACTTCCCAACCGTCCAAGTTGCTCGGTACGATCCAGCTAGAAGTTTGAAGTGCAAGAAGTTATATGTCACTTGGAAAAGTCCAAGTTTTGCCAAAGCGATCATTGAAAGAAGTTTGGCGTACTCTTCTGTGAAAAGGCACGTAGTTGTAACCCTATTTCACAAATAGTGGATTTCAATCCTGAGCTAGAGTTCTCAGGCCTGGACTAGTCCTCCACGAGGGAAACCATCTTGCTGTGGTGTGTTTGCTCTCTACTCTTTATTTTTGCATTTCTTTTACTCTGATTATTTAGTTGGTGAAGAGAGTTTAAATTTTTAATTGATCATTTTTGTTATAAACTCTATTCACCTCCCCTCTAGAGTAGCCTACCTGTACTTCAATTGGTATCAGAGCTCTGTTCTTTTATCAAGGACTAACATCCTATAGCTGATCCATGGCAACCACTCAACCCATGTTTCCAATCACGGTGAAGGGCAGTCCACTCATAGGCCTCCCCTATTTGATGGAACAAACTACACCTATTGGAAAACAAGGATAAGTTTTTATCTCAAGTCGCTAGACTTCGACTTGTGGACCATTGTTACCGATGGTTACAAAAAGTCTGCCAGGATAGTTGTCAATGGTGATCTCGTTGAGAAACCCTACGACAAATATTCTAACGAGGAGAAAAAATAGGCGAGTCTAGACGCGAGAGCTATTAATGCTTTATTTTTTGCAATAGACAGGAATGAGTTTAACAGGGTCTAAACATGCATCACCTGTCACGAAGTATGAAGACTTCTAGAAGTGACGCATGAAGGAACCACCAAAGTCAAGGAGTCAAAAATCAGTCGTCTCACTCAAGAATATGACGCATTCAAGATGAAGCCAAATGAGACGATCACACAAATGTTCACAAGATTTCTCGACATCATCAACCTCTTGTCATCTCTCGACAAATAATATACAAATCACGAGAAGATCCGCAAGTTGCATAGGGGGCTACCAAAGATTTAGAACCCTAAGGTAACAGCTATCATAGAAGGCAATGATCTCACTACAATGTCTATGGAGACTTTGATGGAAAAGCTGACGACTCACGAGCTTGACCTCAAAGACTTCGAAGCAAAGGAGATTACCCTTAAAGCTCATCGTCGGAGAGCTGATCCCGAAGAGACTGATGACGAAAATTCGGAAGATGATGATCAAGCTCTCCTCGTCCGCAACTTCAAGAAGTTCCTCCGCTTCAATCGTAGAAAGAAGGAACAACAAGAAGATGACGAAGAAGAGCCAACATGCTACGGCTGCAAGAAGACTGGACACGTCCGAAAAGACTGTCCATTCGCAAAAAAGAGCAACCGATATGAGAAACCATACAAGAAGACTTCCTCAAGAAAATATGCCAACACAAGCATTTGGCATAAAAGCGAAGCTAGTGACTCCGAGGAAGAAAAGGACTCTCCTCAAGACACCGCCAATATATGCCTAATGGCAACATCAGATAAGGTAACTAGCGAAACTCTCGATGATTTCACTTTTGATGAACTTGGCGATGCATTCAATGATTTACTCAATGACCATAAGAAAGTCATTGGTAAATATAAATATGCCAAGGAGAAGATCAAAAGTTATGAAGTTGAGATTCAAAAACTCTCTTCTTTGCTTGATAATATTAGAGACACTTCACCCACGGAAGTCACTAATGAGGTGTCGAAGCTTAAGCTAAGCCTACATGATGCCGAAGCACGTATTGAAAAGCAAACACTTGAGATCACAGCACTCAACACCGAGCTTACTGAAGAAAAGAATAGACACAATATCTCTATTACTAAAATTTATGGTTTGAATGCTAAGGTTAATGAACTGCAAGCTGCCTCTAAGAAATTAGAGACTAGATTGGAAAAACATGTTGCTCAACCTCAAACCCAATTACATGAGACACACACAAAGCATAACACTACTCAAAATAGTCAAGCACGTCATCCACCTGCAGCACGCAAACATGCTTACATGTACACCCACTTCCATACAGCACACAAACCACATGTACGTAGAAATTATTCTTATAACTATCATTCTATGCGACACATAATCACCATGCTACACATAGATATAATCATCACTATGTTGCACATAAACAAAATCGCCACCACACTGCATATAGATATAATCATCATCCTGCTGCCACATATAGTCATTATCATGCTGCTCCACACCACTCTTACCATGCTACATATAGACATCATCAATATGCTCCAAACATAAATAGGAATGCTATTTGCACCTATTGTGGATTGTATGGGCACATCTCACCACAATGTAGAGTTAGGAGATTAGTAGATATGAATATATATGCATGGATGCCAAAAACTAACTTTTCAGGACCCTCATGAACATAGGTACCAAATGTCACATCTACTCTTGATGTAGGTGGACCTTCCTTTCTCAACTAAAAGTAAGTGGATTCTCGATAGTGGATGCTCGCAACATATGACGGGATGTTAGCCCAATGATTATATCATATTTTTGAATATGGCTAATCAATTAAGTTTACCATAATAACATCACTAATACTCATGTAATCACTATCATATTGTTACTTAACCTTAGCATTGTCCTAATATTAGCATGGTCCTAAATGTTCTATATCATATTGCTATGCTGGTATCATATTGGTTTGTTTGTCTAACATGTATTTGTAGACATGTTGTAAGCATGATCAAACATGATTAAACCAGGACATATGCAATAGAGAATTATTGATGGGCCAAAGACGGCATAGTACAAGAGATTTCTCTGAACCGCCCAACGACCTATCCGGGGATTGATCGGATCGGATTGATCTGAACCGCCCAACGTCTTCAATGTCAGGAAAAAGACGTCATCAAAAGGGCTATTGGTTTTAATATTTATTCTGTATTTTTTCTTTTATTGAGTATAGGAAAAATGTGAGATTGATCGGATCGGTACTGGCTTAGGTTTTTTCTCAGTCCACAAACAAAAATAAGCCAACCTACTTATCCCGAAAAATCCACAATTCCAAAAGGCCCAAAACCTATACAAATTTGGTTTATTCCTTACTGTTCTGAACCAGCAGAACTGTGACAGAACTCTGACCGAGTTCGGTCCGATTTCAGTCCGAGTTCGACCCGAGTTCGGTCTGTTTAAATTCAAATTTTTGTTGCCTCCAAATCTGCATCCAATATTCGTATGCGAAATCCTAGCATCCGAACTCTGCCCGAGTTCGGTTCTCCAAAAATACTATAAATAGAGTTGAGATTACCATTCATCTCAACAATCCAATTTCATCTTTTCTCTTCTCTATCTTAAGTGTTCTGAGCTTTTACTTTCATATCTAAGCCTTTTCGACTCTTAGCCAAGCCAGTACAGTTTTTGTTTAATCTAGAGTTTGGTGTTGAAGAGTTGTATCGGAGGTTGTATTCAAAAAACATTCCAGTTTTCCAATTACCTTCTTGAGTCGGTCGTGCGCTCGTCACCAAGCACGATTTTGTGAAGTCGGTCGTGTTCTTATCGCCAAGCACGGTGTTGTAAGAGTTGCAAGCGCTCAGTTAAAGCTTGTGTCATAGTGGATTAACAGCGAGCAAGAGTACTCACGACTGGACTAGTCCTCTCAGAGGAAAACCAGTATACATCGTGGTGTTCACTGAGTTTGAATCCTTGACTCTTACTTTACCGTATTTTATTTACCGTCTTTTATATGCCATAATATATAATTGCTTAATATTTTTAATTGGTGATTATTTTCTGCTGCACACGCACACACTCTATTCACCCCCCCTCTAGAGGTGCTCAAACGGTCCTACACGGGAGACGCAAATCTTTTCGCATCACTATCGATGAAGAGAGAAGGATATGTATCCTTCGGCAACAACCTAAAAGGATATATCGTAGGTAATGGTACTATTGGTCATCCTCCTTCTCCTATAATAAAGGATGTATGCCTAGTGACCGAGTTAAAGCATAACCTGCTCAGCATAAGTCACCTTGTTGATCATGGATATGATATTAACTTTGGACAAAATAAATATTATATTTATGATAGGTCAACGGAAGACATTGCTTTTGAAGGGATAAGAGAGGATAACATTTACATTTTCTATCTATTTGGAGATACTAACAGTACAGGAAGATGCCTTTATTCTCACAAGGATGAGAGATTACTGTGGCGCCAGTGTCTTGGTCATGCCAATATGGATACTATATCCAGGCTATCGACTAAGAAGCTAGTTAGAGGCTTACCCCACATTACATTCAAAAAGGACACCGTATGTGCCGAATGTGAGTTGAATAAATCAACCAAGTCCTCACTTCATTCCATAAACTCTGTAAGTACTACTAGACCCTTACAATTACTTCATATGGATTTATTTGGTCCTAGTAGAGTAGCCAGTCTTGGTGAAAAACTCTACGCTTTTGTTATAATAGATGACTTTTCTAGATTTACTTGGGTTTTCTTTCTTACAAACAAAAGTGATGCCATTTCTGTTTTCAAAATTTTTGCTAAAAAGGTTCAAAACGAAAAAGGCTACATGATTACTTGAATCCGAAGTGATCATGGAGGCAAAATCGAAAATACTGATTTTGAAAAGTTTTGTAATTCAAATAGTTTTAATCATGAGTTTTCTTGTCCAAGAACTCCTCAACAAAATGGTGTTGTGGAGCGGAAGAATAGGACTCTTGGCGATATGGTTAGAGTCATGTTGAATAAATTTTCACTTCCAAAATATTTTTGGGCTGAAGCTGTCAGTACAGCGTGCCATATTTTAAATAGGGTACTCATTCGTCCTATTACGAAGAAAACACCCTATGAGCTTTGGTTTGGAATAACTCCAAACGTTTCTTATTTTAGAGTTTTCGGTTGTCAATGTTTTATCCTTAACACCAAATACAACTTAGGCAAATTTGATGCCAAAGCTGACGATGGTATTTTCCTTGGCTATGCTGCCAAGAGCAAGGGATATAGAGTGTTCAACAAATGCTCATTAATTGTGGAGAAGTCTACCAATATGACTTTTGATGAGGATAACAGTACAGCAGCTACTCTTGACGATGATGTTGAGCCATCAACTTCTACTCTGATGAATACTACCACTGAAACCAATTCTCTGGAGGGCTTGCCAAAGAAATTCTCTTTCAAGCCGTCACATCCAGAAAACTTGGTAATAGGTGATGTTTCACGCGGAGTAAGTACTCGATCATCATTAAGAGACTCCATTGCTAGCCATGCCTTCATTTGACAAATTGAGCCTAAAAATGTTTTAGAAGCTTTTAATGATGAGTTTTGGATTTCTGCCATGCAAGAAGAACTCAACCAATTCGAGAGGAGCCAAGTTTGGGAACTCGTTCCTAGGCCAGCTAATCATTCGATTATTGGTACAAAATAGATTTTTCGCAACAAAGTAAATAAAGATGGTTCAGTTACACGCAACAAAGCTCGTCTAGTAGCTCAAGGATACAGCCAAGAGGAAGGTATCGACTATGTTGAGACGTATGCTCCTGTTGCAAGACTTGAATCCATTCAGATGCTTTGCGCATTTGCTAACTTTCAAAATTTTAAACTGTTTCAAATGGATGTTAAAAGTGCTTTCTTGAATGGATTTATTAAGGAGGAAGTTTTGTAAAACAACCCCCTGGTTTTGAAAATTATAAATTTTTCGACCATGTTTTCAAACTCAAGAAAGCGCTATATGGCCTCAAACAAGCCCCTAGAGCTTGGTATGAATGGCCAAGTAATTTCTTGCTTGAAAAAAGTTTTTCAAAAGAAAAAGTTGACACTACACTCTTTATAAAATCTTTCAAAGACACTATTCTCTTAGTGCAAATTTACGTTGATGATATTATATTTGGTTCTACTGATGAAACTTTCTGTCAAGATTTTGCTAAGTGTATACAGACCGAGTTTGAGGTGAGCATGATGGGGAGCTCAATTACTTTCTTGGACTGCAAGTCAAACAAACATCAAATGGAACTTTCATCAGTCAGTCATAGTATACAAAGGACATGCTGAAGAAATTTGACCTTGCCAACGTCAAACCAATCGGCACTCCAATGGCTACTACAACCAAACTAGAACCAGTTGAAAGCGACAAACCTGTTGATCAACGTAAGTATCGAGGTATGATAGTCAGTCTACTTTATTTAACTGCTAGTCGCCCTGATATTGTGTTTAGCGTTTGCCTATGTGCTAGATATCAAGCAAATCCTAAGGAATCACACATGTCCGTCATTAAGCGTATCTTTCGATAACTTAAGGGTACAGTTACAGTGGCCTATGGTATCCCAAATCAACATCATTTGACCTCATTGGTTACTCTGATGCTGATTTTACCGGATGCAAGGTCGACCGTAAAAGTACAAGCGACACGTGTCATTTATTAGGAAAGTCTCTAGTCTCTTGGTTTAGCAAGAAGCAGAATTCTGTCGCACTATCCACAACAGAAGCTGAATATATTGCAGCTGGTCGTTGTTGTGCACAAATTCTGTGGATGAAGCAAACCCTTGAAGACTATAACTTATCTTTTATGCACATTCCTATATTTTGTGACAACACTAGTGCTATAAATCTCACTAAGAATCCCATATGTCACTCACGCACGAAACACATTGAAATTCGTCACCACTTTTTGCGTGATCACCATCAGAATGGCACTATTAATTTAGAATTTATTGACACTGATCATCAGTTGGCTGATTTCTTTACAAAACTATTATCCGAGGAGCGGTTCAATTTTCTTTGTCGTGAATTAGGAATTTTAGATGAAACGGACATACATTAATTGGCCTGCGTAACTATCGACTATGTCACGATTCTTTGCTTACTTTGCTATGGGCACAAGCCGAAAGGGTCCTTCTGACAACAAGGCATAAAAGCCTAAGCGACACGGTGCACTAGTCTTTAGACTACTGCTTGCTGGGATCTGGCCCCTGCAGCTACCCCATAGCAGCTTCACCATATTGATTTATGTCATAACTCCTTAGTTATTATATGGTTAATTTTTATTTATAGCATGCCTCATTTGAAAATTCTAATCTTGCTTTATATCTTTGACCATTTATTCATAATATTCTTCATATCTTGTTTTTAATTTCCTGCTTGAAGTTCTGGCCCAAGGACCAAAACTCGGGCCGAACTCTGCCCCATACAGAGTTCGGCCGAGTTCGGCCTCCTTGTTCCAGACCTCACACTCTCAGCCGTTGATTTATCTTTATCCAATGGCTCCTGTTTCAC
>JANAVB010020878.1:0-86792 GCA_029216955.1 Iris pallida | reverse complement strand
GTACTACTGCGAGCCTGCGACTAGGAATTGCTCATTCACGATTAGGTTGACTTGTTTTAGGACAACAATTAGGGCTAGGACTAAGTACCCATAGGGCAACCCTTAGATTTATGTTGGATTAAATTCTTGGGTAGTTAAGGTTGTTACATAGATTAAGACAATGTTACATAATGAGTTTTTGAGAATTTTAGATAAATTATGTGGTCGATCGTATTACGTTTTGATAGAATGACTCTAATCAAAGGTGGGTAGAGTCTTTGGTTGATAAATTTAGTCTTTAAGATTATTAGTTTTGGTGTCGTTCAAATTTGTATATGTTTTGATGAATTTATTGATAAGATTGAACTTTAAATTTTCAAAAGAAAAGATTTGGATTTATTGGAAAATTTATAGATATTGTGAAGTTAGATTGTTATTAATTAAGAGCCATAAGTTTGAGAAGAAGATATTGATGAAGTGTTAAGTCACGACATTATATTGAGTTAATGATTTAAATTTTATAATTGATATGGAAGAATTTTCTTAGAATATTGTGACAGATGTAGTTTTAAGTTTAAATTGTGAAGATTTTAAAATTTTGGGTTTTGATGTTTGAATTTAAATTTGTAGGAAGTATGCAAAGGTGGAATGGTCTTCAACTAAATTGAAGATTATTGAATTTGAATTTGATGAAATTGTTGCGAAAATTTTAAGTTTAAACTTTCTAAGTATTTATACTTGAAGTATTTTGGATTTTTTATTTTGAAATTTGGAAGGAGTTATAAAAATGTGGATTTAAATATTTGGAAGCATTTAAAATTTTGTGAAAATTTACATTTTGCGGAGATCGTGACAAAATAGAATTAAGTTTTGAAGTCTAAAGATTATCGGATGGTGATTTAGAATTTAGAATTCAGGAAGAGATATGAAGGCGTGGACTTAAAACAGCTTTTGTTTGTTTGTGAAGCTTAAGTTTTGAAAGTTATTCAATAAAGTCAATGATAGATCACAATCTTGAAGAGGTTGGAATATTGACAAATGTAATAATGGAAATTTGAAGAATTACTGGATTTAAATCTTGAAGGAGATTTTGTAAGGTTTTGAATAAAAAAATCTTTGAGAAAATTAAAATTTTGTGAAGTTAAAAGATTTTAAATTTTGGGAAAGATACACAAGGTAAATTTATAGTTAAAATATTTTGGAAGAATTTAAATTTTGAGAATAATTATCGAATTGGATTAGGGGTTGGGAATTCAATAAAATGATATTGATGATTTCTAAGTCGTGATATTAAGTAGAATTTGAGATCTACAAATTTTAGGATTAGAAATTGAGAATTTTTTTTTAATATTATTGAGAATACCTATTTATAAGATAAGTGGGTGATTAGTTAGGTGCCATGTATGTGGTGCTCATCCGTACCATATTTGTTGACCGTATATACATATTTTTTATTCCCATCTTTTAACAAACTTCTCACTAAGAAACTTTTATCATCCTTCCATTTCATTAGGAGAATTTCTTTTACTTTCTTTACTATCTTTTCTTCTCACTTGATCATTCCTCCTCAATAACTCTCCTACCTTTTCCATTGACCAATCAAGCATAGCTGTCCTAGACATCCCTTAAAATTTCAAGAAAGGTGACATGATAAACTTGTGAAGAATGCATTGCCTTTGTATTAAGAAAAATGGAATTTAAAGTTATTGAAATGAAGGATTAAGACAGACCTAGATGGTTACTAACTAGTGGTATACTAATTATGGACGATATTGTAAATTGTTAAATTAATGTAGAAGGGACTTGGAACAAATGACCTTGTGATCCTATTTGAAGGAAAGAACCGTAATTCCAAGGATAATAAAATTAGATATTACGATGATGGAAAACCATGACTAAGTTATTGCATAGTCATGGGAATGCTTAAATTTGAATATTGTAGAGTATTTGGATTGATAGAAACTCGTAGAGGATATCTTAGACATTGGTATGAAATTGGGAAAGGAAAGACGTAACTGAGAATGAAAATAAAAGTCAAGAGATTAATCCTTTGGTCTTTAAGGTTGCTCTAGTGGAGTAGATTAAAAATATAATATCTACATACAAATTGGTTCATCAATTCGAATAATATTGAAAGGCAAGAATTCATGAGTATTACGTTCCTTAGAGATTTGAATTTTTTGATTAGCTTGACATCTATCCATGATAAGATTGAAATTTTGTGCCTAAAGAATTTTTGGTGACATCAAATAAGATGTTTGAAATTCAGACGGAAAATAAATGTTGACTGTGAAGCATGGAAAATATGGGTTTTTGCGGATCACAACTGACCGCATGAGTCCTCTGGAACAGATTGACCCGCATAAAGAAGATCTGCATGACAGACTCAGCACGCCCCCATGTGGCCCATCTTCACCAGACTGATTTTTGAGCCGCAGAAAGAATAGTTACTTATGCGGCCAAGCTGATCAACCCTTCTGATAAAGCTGACAAAACTCTGTCAAAATTGGCAAAAATGACAGCTCTGACAAACTCTGACAAAAAGAATATAAGATGATCAGACAAAACGTGATCAGACAAAACGTCATGTCATCAGTCTAACATGGCCATGCGGCCAAAAGGACTGCGACCCGAGTCGCATGAGCCTTATGCGGCTCAATCTATATGCTTCATGTGGCCAAGGGTGACTGTAATCTGAGTCGCATGACTTTATATGACCCATAATATAGAACCTATGCGGCTAAAAAGTCCCCAAGCTATATGCGGACTAAGAAGACTGCAACTTAAGCCGCATGAGTTTATGCGGCCCAGCATGGCCGAACATTGAAAGACTTATGCGGCTCATAATGACTCAAGCAGATTGATCCTATCCTGCGATAGGACACGTGGCAGGCTGACCAAGTCTCAACACCCAGATTTGCTGCAAAAAATCCCAACAAGTCGCCAGCTGGCGGCCAAAGAGCGGGTCTTTATGTGCTGTTGCAGCCACGTGGCCATACGGCTCAAAACATATATCACTATAAATAGCAGGGTGCCACACCCCTGCAAAAGGTGACAACCTTCGAAGGGCAATTTCTTCAAGAGCAAGGAACGTGTCAGATAGTCCAAGGAGTAAGGCAGAGTTGCTACACTTTTTCGAGCCTCTATCGTCATCCCTCAGAATCAAAACTAAACAATTTTACTTAGATTGTTTCCTAGGATTTCTTTCTAGGCTTTCTCTTGTACACGCGAGTTTGCAATCAAGTTCATTGTAATTTGTTGTGTTTGATATTTAATGGCAAACACGATGGCGACTCTGCTGGGGACATCTTTCTCCTCAGATGAGAAGTTGGTGACGCAATCTGACACGTCCAAGTTCGGCTCCACGCAGCAAATGCTCGTGGTTCGATCTGACCAACAAACATTCGAAGAAATGCTCTCTGAAGGGAGCGCCAGCCCATCGCAGAAGCGAGCCAATCCAAAGAGAGCCCGCAGGATGTCAAAGCGCAAAACTGTTGCCCCCGACCAGGTTCTCAAAGAAGCACCTTCTGCGGCCCAAGACGGTGATCAAGACTCTCCTGCGGCCTTGCTTTCGACCGCAGAGAACCCCACTGTCTCCAAATCCAACAAAGGAAAACACTACGATGCTGAGTTTTTGGGGGCACAAGGAAATTCATTCGAATGAGCAAAGGCCGCATAAAAGAGATGGGCAGATGGCCCATGCGACAGCCAACTCTGGCCGCAGACAGATGGCCCATGCGGCAGCCAACTCTGGCCGCAGACAGATGGCCCATGCGGTAGCCAACTTTGGTCGCAGATAGATCACCCATGCGCCAGCCAACTATGGCTGCAGGCAGATGGCCCATACGACAGCCAACTCTGGCCGCAAACAGATGGCCCATGTGGCAGCCAACTCTGGCCGCAGGCAGATGGCCCATACGCAGCTAATCTGGCCATAGGCAGAGTGTCACACAGTCCTGTCAGAAGCTCTGTGTTTGACCGTCTTTCATGCGGGCTCGACTCCATGCGGCCCATTAAGAATGTGGATGTATCAATCTGGACTCTTTTTACTATGCGCCTTCTGGTGCTAAGTCAAAGAAGTCTAGGGCAGTGCGGGCCCAACAAGCCCAGTCAACTGTCCAAGTTGCTGACTGTCAGCGGCACCGTTAACTGTTATACGGGCTCCTGATGGAAAGTTGTATAAACCACCCGCGTCTAGTCCACCAGGACTAACGGACAGGGTGGGTTTCAAAAGTCTCCCTCCAACGATCGAGAGCAAGTGCTTTTACTAGCCTCGGATCAGGGAGCAAACATGACATCTACGTACCCGTGTGCTCGGGATACCCGAGTCACAATTTGGATACAATGGTAGATCAATCCGCTATCGACTTGCGAGAGGTAATTACTCACAAATGCAAGGAGAAGGAAGTAACCTTGGCATGCGATGAATCCCTTTCGGGATGTCGTTTCACCCAAGTTATCATCAACTGCCGCTGCGAGTCGGCAGCACCTAAGATCGGCAGTATTTTCCAACGACACAGCCAGCACCTTTCCAACAACAACTTGAGAAACAGGTGCAAATCCCGGGATACGAGGAATTTCCTTTCGCCTCCTGTAATTCAACACGGAAGGTTCTTTCCGACAAGGAAGGAAATAAGACAGGCTCTTCCAGCCGACAATCTCCGCCAGCATTGCAAGGAAACTCTCGTCTGGAGGACTGCCACCAACAACCATGCACAGGGGTGTCTACCTAGGCACTCGATCCAAAAAGAAGCTTCCAACACCTGGGGGTGCATCCTTGACTTCCCTGGGGGTAGATGAGGTGGGGGTAGCAGTCCCCTCAAAGTATACGACAATCCGGTATTCCAAGAGCATACACAGGGGCTAGCAATCCACTGAAATTATGCGACAGATGTGGACGTCCCTGAGGATGACCACCTTCGCCAAGACGATGCGGCTTCCTGCACAGGGGGTAGCACCTCTTCCTAGTCCGAGGAGGAAGACATTCGATTTCCGACGATTTCTCGGTACTAAGGTACGACACAGAGAGCACCTATGCTACAATCCCTTCCACCTCTACCCACTTGAGGACAGTCTTTATGGCCGACGATGATCATAAAGCGCCTACTGACCGACAACGTCTAGAAGTACTTGAAGCCATGCTCCTGTCCTTGGTCAAGTCAGTAGATAAAATAAAACTGCCTTACCGACTCAACCAGTAAGGGCCTGGACAAACAAGCTTGGGACCGCAGTCAACGCGGACTCAAACAACGCTCCTCCTTTGGGTGACAATCCTCTAGGAGCATCCGCTCCTTCAGCTGCAGATAAAGCCAGGGAAGCAAGAGGGAAGTCCATGAGCTTCGGGCATTGTTCAATGACCGAGACTCCTCTTGGGACCTCAGAATACGGCAACCGTATCCAGTTGCATGGAGAGATGTGCCTTTTTCACCATGGTACAATCCGTTTTATATCGATTCATATGACGGAAAGACCTCTGCTAGTCGGTACATAACTTATTTTGAGGTCACAACCGACCACTTACCGCATAGTGACGCCATCCTCACACGATTATTCATCGGAGCATTAGAGGAAATCACGTTCGACTGGTACCGCAACCTTCCGGACAACTACATCCAATCTTTTGACGGCCTCAAGCACATGTTCTAGAAAGATTCTACGAAGTGGGACATGATGTGACAATGTCATCCCTTATGGACATCGTTCAGGGGGAGAGGGAGCTAACAAGGAATTATATGAGCGGTTTCGCCAAACTGCAATGAGATTCCCAAGGCAATCCCGAAAGCTCCTTGATTGAAATCTGCCAGAAGAAGTTGCTCCCCGCATTCAGCCTTTGGATGGGTGAAGATCAGTTCAGGGATTGGACGACCTTCATCATAAGCGCCACCAATGCGGAGGCGAAGTTAAAGAAGCTCGCTAGCTGGGATTACACATCCCGGATAGAGAGGTCAAAAGCAAAATTCTGGTACCACCTCCAATAACAACAACACTGACGGCTCCAATAACTGGGACAACAAAGGCAAACAGGTCCGGTCGCTGATTCGACCAAGAAGCCTGAACAAAAGCAGACAGAAGCTCAGTGGCCCAAGGTGAATTATTCATTCGAAGATAGTCATGTCAAGCCTATCTTCGACATGCTCTTGCAAGGGGACAGGATCCAATCCCTCCACAAGGTGCGAGCCTCGAGCGGCATAGATGGAGGATCCAAAATACTGCCATTTCACCGCTATGTTCATCATGCTACTCATGACTGATTTCAATTAAAGCGGTACATCCAGAATCTTATTGACTCCAAAGCTCAGTCGCTAAACTTTGAAGAGGTTACCGTGGCGGCGAATATGGTGTCAATTCAGTTCGCGACTTCCTCTAACAAGTACTCAAGATGGGGTAATACCTATCCCCCGGGCAATGATGGAAGTTACTAATCTTCCTTCCGTCTGGGACCAGACGACTGGCTTGGTGCCTCTCACCACGTCACGAGGAGAGATCATGTGGGTGCACCCAGACTTAGTGTCCGAAGTTACCCAGGCGATGTCATTTCCACCCAACAAGAAGGGGCAGGAAGTTCAGATCCTGCCATACAATTTAGCCGAAGCTGAGGAGGCGGCGGATGTTGTTACCCAGTCTGGGGCACAAGTCCAACCCACTCCGAGTAGTTCAGTTGAAGACCGCCAGCCAGCAACGCAGTCGGCCACTGATGTTTTGGGGCCATCTCAGCCTCCACCGGCGGACAGGTCCAAGCCGAAAGAAACCCGCATCGACATGCCGCTCCGTAAGGATGCACCTCAGGGGTTGGAGGGGCCTTACAACTTTGAATATTAGCACAACTGGCTAATACGCCGATAAAGTTATCGTTATACGAGCTCCAAAGGTTCTCCAAGGATCTTCGTGTCGCATTGAGCGAAACACTCCAGAATGTCGACGCTTACTTAGCCAGGTCAAACCTATGGGGGAAGACTCGTCGGCAGATCTTCAGGGCAGCAACTATACGGATGCAATGCCCAACATCGTATTACCCCACAGGACATGCTGATCAAGACCAACATGCATGATCGCCCCTTGTACTACACTGGATACATAGGCGACATCAAGTGGATCAGATGCACATCGATCCTGGCTCGTCGATAAGCATCATCCCGAAAAGCTTACTTCATGTCCTCGGCATCCCTATGCACCGGCTAGGCGACCAATACTGCCATTAGCGGTTTCAACTCGGGAAGGAGCTATCCCTTAGGAAAGATCCGATTGAAATGTCATAACGGCGACCTGAGGACAGAGGTTACCTGCTACGTCATAGATGCAGATACGTCCTACAATATCCTCTTGGGGCATCCGTGGATACATGACTATATGATCGTGCCATCCACCCTCCACCGATGCTTCAAGTATGTCAGTAAGCACGGCTTCGTTAAGACTGAATTGTCGACATCGATCCCTTCAAGGGGTTGAGTCTTATTATTCTTCGGAGGCGTGTCTATATGACGAATCCAAGAATCGCATAACTGACGAACTGGAGGCCATCACATGGCCAGAGGAACTTTGAGAATTCATCTCTAGACCCATAAACCGGGTCAAACCGCACCCCTTGTCGCAACTTTGCATAAAGAGGTGCCCGGTTCTCCCACCCAGCTGCACAGTTGGAATCGATGGTCATCCGACTCCAAAGGACCAACCAAGAACCAAAATCCGTCATAGGGCCGATGGTGATCCGATTGTCAAAATCCAATCAAAGGCGACCGAAAGATGCAAGGCCCTCTGGGGAGCCGATGGTGATGCGATTTCTAAGATCCAATCAAAAGCATTCGGAAGACATGAAGTCTTCTGCCGAGACGATGGTCATCCGTCTTTCCAAGACGAGCCGGCAACCAAGTGTCGATCCGAGACCCTCAGACAAGCCAATGCCACAAGTAGAACCCTTGGTGGTCAAGTTGCCCAGGACAGCGTCCCCACCTCCGATCACGTAGGGGGTAGCTGAAGAGGATGCAGAACTCATGAAGTATCTGTTGCAAAGGTGGATAGTCCCTCTCCTGATGATGTGACAACGTCCATACCGCAAATAGACTTACTCCCATTAGAGGTGCCTACTTTCTAGTCCCAGGCAGAAGGGAAGGGGATCACACGATCATCTTCGGCCGAAAAGAAGGTCCTCAACCTTTCATACCACAAGAGTTTGATCTCGAACCCGATACTGGAAGATTACCACTCCACCTGTATAGTCTTCAAGCCAAGTGTAGAAGCATGGAATTTCAAGCGCATCTATAGGCCAGAATTTCTATGCGCTTAACACTACATGCGCTAGAGAGCTCGAACGAAGTACTTAGCATAGCAAAGGACAGCAAAAGTACAGACATTAAAAGAAGATTTTTATTTCATATGAAAGTCTACTACATGTCCAAAGAAAGGCTTTACAAATGAGAACTTCTACAAAAAGAAAGATCCTAAGACTACAGCCAGGCGCAGCAAACTGCCATGCCCCATGCCAAGCGCATCATCCGTCAGGCGCATCTCTTCAGCATCTCAGTCAGGTGCGTCTCTTCAGCGTCTTAGTCAGGCACGTCTCTTCAGCGTCTCAGCCAGCGCATCTCTTCATCATCTCATTCAGACGCATCATGAAGTCTCAGCATATGCGCTCTACTTCAGTTTTGAGCATAACAAGGGTGGGCGATCAACCTCACTCTAGCTGGAGGAAGAGCTCTCCAAAGCCCAAGGAAGAGGAGAGCACCGCAATTTCGATCTGCGGCTCTTCCAGCATAACGGAGACGGGACTCGAGCATCCCGATCTTTGGATTCAACTGGCACCTTCGGCCTGCATCGGGAGCCCGCTAGCCCAATTTTTGGATGTAACAGTCACCTTCACGAGTGCGTACGAAGACGACTCGACGCATCTTCACCCTTAGGAGCGTCTTGTCAACAGAATAAACTCGAGCAGAAGAAGTTCATCTCCATTCAGGAAGACGAAAGAAAACGAGAAACAAACTCTCTCATTGCTGCTAATTATAGGCCGGGCAAATCAAATCCACTCGCCAAGTGGCGGGCTCTCGAATCCGTGCAATGAATTTGCATTCATGGTGATGAACCTATCCCCTCAAATTCAGCCAAGTCAAAATGGCTATTTAAAGCACTCGAAGAACTCAACAGTCAGACCAATGAAGATACGCCATGCAACAGACAGCGGTCAGATCCCGTGCATCATACAGACGTGCCCATCAGTACCAATACCTCGTAAGGATGCACCCCACGCGTCCCTATGCGCCTAGTGGAACACAGAGCAATACCCACTCAAGAGTATTAAATGTTGAAGTCTGAGATGACAGCAGCCATGCTCGATGACGGAGCGGCAGCAGCTTTTACAGAAAACGAAGCACCGCTGACGTCAGCGTTATCATTACTCTCTTCTGTCGGTTACAAGCTACGTGGTCGACCAACCACTCGCATGTGCCACTGCAGCCATGCGCCCGAAGATGTGAATACGCTTCAAAAGCCATGCGCCTCTGACTTACTTCTGATCGAAGAAGTCAAGCCGCTGCATGTCTCCCCTGTCATGTGACCAAAACATGCGCCTCAAAAGCCATGCTCCCAGACTGGTTCATGATTTCTAAAGATTACGAGCTAAATCTCCTCGTACGCCGGATCCGAGGTGCAGCTCATCAGATCCCTCTCCACCAAATTCGAGATCTTTGGGCCACGGACATACCACGTGTCCTTTGACTCAGTTCAGTCTATGAAGGGGTGCTAACCACCCAAATCTCAGCAACCGAAGAATCCTCTCAGTCGCCATGTGTCAGCTCTTCCGCAGCACCACAGGCGCAACAGGAAGGATTCAATCCCCAAATCGGGGTGTATCAACCATGCACCCCCGCCATCATCAGCCACGTAGCATTCCTACGACCAGGCGCATCCGACATATGCGCGCATGAACAGCTCAACCTGTTGCTTATAAATAGAGGGATCATTTTTTCTTCCACACACAGAGGGATAAAGACAGCGAAAGAGATCATCAGAGTTACAAAGTCGCACATCCACTTATAGAGATCGAAAGAGACACTCAACGTCTTCTTCCCCGCCGCAAGTTCCGGCATCCAGAGCAACCCAGACCTTCAAAAAACCTAAGATCATCGTCAGATCGTCAATGGAGTCAATGCATTACCACTCGCTCCATCGACACAGGACCCAGATAAAAACAAAAGTGTACTCCTAGGACTACATCTAAGTCCTACATTGTAACACTGTTCTGTTTGTGATTGAAATTCCAATTCAAAGATTTTAATGGCAAACAAGCTGGCGACTCGCTGGGGATCTTTTCTCCTCTGATGAGAAAGTTGTGTCGCAATCTGATGACGTGAAGGTGGGCTCCTCCCAAAAGACACTAGTCGTACGCCTCAATCAACAGGCGTATGAGGAGTTCATCTCTGAAGGTAGTGTAAGCCCTTCGAAGCGGTTGCCGAAGCCGAAGAAGACTCGCCAAGCCTGGGTGCGCAAGGTGGAGGCCCCTGGCACCATCACTGAAGGGGATGCGCCGATGCAGCCTACCCTTCTCGCCGACGCCCTCAGCAGCCAGGATGTGCCCACGGGTGCAGCGCATCTCTGGAAAATGTGGTGCTGACTACATTCCCCAACCATCTCCTTCTCAGTCAAGGAAGATTTGCCGACGGAGCAGGGGAGCATCTAATGCCCTGCACATGAACTCTGGTGCGCCGCAGAAGGCCTCTGTCTTTGACAGACTCATTCGCTGTCATGGCGAGGATAATTTGGACTCTGAGTACTATACGCGCCAGCTGTGAGCCCTTGACCCGAAATCTCCAATTATTTTTTATTTTTATTTCCTAATTATTGCTGCATATTTGTAATTATATAATAAGGTATATATGAGATACATATTCAGTAGTACTTAGTTGTGAATAAAAGAATAGAAAGGGGAGTCTCCTTGTAAAAACCTAAACTAATAGGGACCTGAGCATAATTCTGTAATTCAAATCCCTTCTAAATACACGGAGGTTTAAACTCTGTAATTCAAATTCCAAACGGCAAAGCCAGAGTAGGTATGGATATGATCAAACCTTCCTTCTCGTTATCTCTATAGGATTCGATTAGTCTATATATATGAAGATTGCTCGATGCCCTAATCTCTCCCAAAACCCTAATTGTCCTGCGCCTCAAATTCAGGTCGGGGAGGTCGGTGGTTGAGAAGCTTTCTGTCGAGTAGAAGCATTCGACTCTTTCAATCAGGTAAGGTTCTTTCCAAGAGATTTTGTTCAACTTAGTTAATCTTCAACAAGTTTTAGTTGAGGGATAGATGCTTGTGTTAATTCTTAAAAGAAATCCTATAGGAAGGTGTAGTAGTATGGGTTATGGGATAACCAGGGTGTCATTGTAGGCATGTCAGGTGTACAATACCTGATGGTATTAGTTACAGGCATTCAAGTTTAGGGAGATGGAGGTATGTTTGAGGCTTGGTTGTAGAACCATGGGGAAACATGAATGTGTACCAACCCAGGACACACGACCCTGTGCCGATTTGTATCTTCAGCAGTTGAGGCCTCTACTCAATACCCTCAATAAGGTTAAACAGGAGAGGTATGCAGTAGTAATTTTGTCATTTATGTTTTGGGTTAAGTCGGGGTCTCCATCTAAACATTTTCAAGATGTTTCTCTGGGTTTTTCGTGCTCCTAAAACCTTAAGTAGACTTGGACCATGAACTCTCCTTGCCAATAGATGCTAGACGACCTCTGTTCCTAAGCTATCAAGATTGGATGATTAGGGGCTGGATACCCGACTGCATAGGTATCTGATGAATGCAAAAATATAGGCAATTGGTAGGGTCCTATCAATATAGCTAAGGGTATCGGGATATCGAGTGTATCAGTAATGAGCAGTGTACCTACATATGCAGATACAAATTAGTACTAGGTATAGGAAGCAGAGGGTCAACTCGTAGATTTGGAGTGTGGGTTCATGTGTCCGGTGTATCAACTCTTCAATAGAATAGCAGTAGATAGGACTAGGGGTTCCTGCCTTGGCCACGCACAGGCCAGAGCCTACATGACCTGTATAGGCCACTCTGTCATGTACATATATCCTGTGCATCAGAGAATAACCAATGAGTACGAGATGCAAACAAGTAGAGTATCAGGAATCAGAGAACCCCCTGTATCGTGTATCAGAAATTAGTGATGGGTTACAATTCATGATCTAAGTTAATTGATAGTGTTGGTACCCCATTGCCGCATAAAAATAGTCTATTGTTGGTCTACCTAGTATCAGTTTCCCTCTTGAATGCTGCATCTCCCTAAATACCCTGTCTTAAACAGGGAATAGGTTAGGTATATCATTAATGTTACAACGAAGCTTCAAAATAGATATCATGGATAACCAACTAGTCTCCTATGCAAATGCCTGTACAATAGAATAGTAGATGTATATGTATCTTGTATATAAGATATAGTTAAGTGGGTGTGATGTTGGAATTAGACTATAGAGCTTTTGACCCTGGAAACAGAATGGGTATCAGAACAAGGGGAAATAGAGTAACCATGTGGAGAGTGATATTTTATCAATTACTAAGTAGAAGTAGTGTGCCCTGTGACTTCAAGCAAACCCTTCAAAGCTTCAGTCCACATTAGGTGGAATATTTGCCTCAGTTCAATTCAATTGATGTTCAGTCCAGAATTCCCATATGTTTTAGTATTGATTAGCCTTGCATCATGTCTGTTTATAGGAGGCAATACCAGATATAGAGAAGACCCATGCATCTATTTGCGGGATTAGTGCAGACTTGATAGGTCACACAATCCCATGGATGAGGTGCATCCTGCTACACACATGGTCTTGAATAATGATTACATGAACCATGAATTCATCCTGGTATCGCCTACTGAGGATAGGCACAGGGTATAGAGAGTAAGGAACACAGTTAATATTGTACATAGGTACAACATGAAATAGAGGGTCTCATGTGTTCCCATAGGCTCACTTGGTAAGCATGCAATAGGCACATAGAGGCTACACTGTATAAAGGTTAGAAATCATGAAGGATAGCAGAGCAGGCTAGTGTAAATTAGTAAACCAAAGGGCTAGAAAGGTTTCCTGGAATCCCCTCAATTAATGGAGGGTGAACCCTCTTGTGAGAATCAAATAAGTGCTATATGTGAGCCTTCAGTTAGTACTGTCAGGAGTTCCCTGTTACCAGGGAAACAGTTCATGCATATTGACAGGGAGCATGATTGGGACTGGTATGAGCAGGCTTGTATGGAACAGGGAACATGAAAGGCCTTACCAACCTTAGATATTCTAAACAGGTCCTAGTATAGAGGAGAATTAGTATCTACTATATACAAATAGCTAGGAAATATCACTAGGCTACTAGCAATAAGAGGGTATAAGAATGTATGTATAAATAGGATCACTACAAACACGCAAATTCTCCAATGGGGTCGACCTAGAAAACCAACAAGTAAATAGATAGGTTAGTTATTACTTTGAATTATGTTTTGACATTATGTACATGATAAAATAGGTTCTCGGGACTCTGACTCAACACTTGGCCCGTGCCAGCAGCTCAGGACCACAGGCAAGTATACCTTGCCAACTCGTACAATACAATTTATATGCATGTTTACCTTCTCGCTGCTATTCTTTTCTTACTTTCGTGATTGCTCTATTCCATGTCTTGTACACTCATCCTCTCATGGTTTTATTTCACATGTTTCTAGTTTCTTATTCCTTTTTCTGTTATGATTTTTCTATATGTTACACTGTGATAGTCTCATACGTATTGCTTGAATGAGTCGTCTAGTCCCACACCTCGATTCCTTCGACTTGACTTGACTTGACATGACTTGAGTAGGACTTGACTTTGACATTTTATAGATTGTGAGTACTTACCTTGACTACGGTCTATAGGATTTTATACTAGGATTGGCTATTGTTGGTTGTGAGTACTTGCCTTGACTGCGATTGAGACATATAGATTGCGAGTACTTGCCTTGGCTGCAGTTTATAGCCAGCCATTTCTAGTATGGCATGCCAGTGTCTTAGGAACCTTGCGTTTAGATCTAGTGTCTTAGTCCATTTTGTCTCGCTGGATATTCTTGATTGTTCTTTACTTCTTGGTATATTCGTACTGTTACCTGTTGGCTTGTATATTATGTATCTTGCTAGTCCTCTGAGGACCTGATGATCTCTTTAGGTTTAGCCGAGTATTGAGCCAGGTACACGTGAGCAGTTGGAGTTAGCATTGGACCACGGTGCCACTACAGCTGAGGATACTTTGACAGTTTGGACTCAGTTATTTTATTTCCTTGTTTCTATGTTATTATCGTCTATTTGTAGTGGATTTGTATCCACCGGACGTGACTTGGATTCATGTTGAGCTGGATACTCTATGTTTATTATAATTCATTATTCAGTTTCATTGTGTTAGTGGATTATATCATATCTTGTGGATGAGATCTAGATTGCCTCGGTGACTTGTTTATGTACTAGACAGCGTTCTACCGCCGACACTGCGGCGTAGGCTGGACTTGGACACGTCTCGTATCCGAAAACCGGGTGCGGGTCGTGACAAGTTTTTATGGTGGCCCATACGGGTCCACGTTAATCACTTCGGTTACGTCACTGTACCGTCGTGAGCCTGCACATAGGATTAGAAACTTAGGGTCTCATCCACGTGCCTTGTATTGACCTCTGTCCTTGATTTCTATTTAAATCTTTGACTTGCATCCTGTTTGAAATCTTCGTGCCATCCAATGTTTCTTTTATTGCAGAATAAATGGATTCTCAAGACAGGAATAACGCTTTCCTGAACACCCCACCGGCTACAGGAGGATTCTCGTACATGACTCCGCCAACGCAGGGAGGCCAGCTTACTCATCAGGGCGACCTTGCTCAAACGCAATACTCGAGATTTCGCAGAGACGACTTTCCTCCACCAGCACCCTTCCATCAGACGGCACCCTTCCAGCCAGCACCTGTTCCACATCTAGCACCTATCATGCACCCTGCACCAGCGACGTATCAAGTGCCTGTCGGATATCCAGCACATGTTCTGCCTCCGCCACCTGCGCTAGACAACGCCACGCTTCTTGGGATCTTCCAGCAGATGATGACCTCTCAGACGCGACAGGCTGACGACTTTCGCGATACTTTGAGAGAGGCTATCCAGACTAGAGACGCTCCACGACCGCGCCCTGGAACTTCCAAGAATTTTACGGACCTTAGGCCTAGAGAATTCAAAGGAACAGAAGGGATCCTCTACGCAGATGAGTGGTTAGAGAACGTAGGCCGCAACCTTCGGAGGGCTCGAGTTCCTGAAGACCTGAAGGTCGAGAATGCCGGTATGCAGCTTTACGACATCGCCCACACGTAGTACAGAGACGAGCCTCGTTTCGCCGCGCCAGACGTAACTTGGGAAGAGTTCAAGGAGCTGTTCAAGACGAAGTTCCCTGAAGCAGCCCGTGAAGAGTTGGAGAACGAGTTCGAGAGCCTGGAACAGGGCAACCTCTCCGTCGACGAGTACACCGCAAAGTTCTCCCGCCTCAGCCGCTTCGCAGATACTTTGACCCCTGCGGCCAAAGCCAAGAAGTTCAGGAAGGGACTTTCATATGAAATCCGTAAGCCATTGCCACCAGCCAGGCTACAACTTACGAGAAGATCTTGAAGGTCGCACAGGCGGTAGAGACAGAATTGAAGCGCAAGAGAAAGAGAGATCGAGACACGTATGGAGGAGGCAGCAGCCGAACAGGAGCGGTAAAACATCACAATATTCTAGCACAGCAGCATCATCAACAGCCAAGAGACGCCTCGAATCGAGAACTTCCAATATGTCAGCATTGCAGAAAGAAGGGACACAGCGAGAGCGACTGCCGTCGGAGACTGGGCCAATGTTTAAACTGTGGCTCGGATCAGCATCAGCTGCGAGATTGCCCAGGACGTCGACTGGTAGCACCAGGAGGGCAAGCTTTTGCCATGATCACAGAGGATGAGCCAACACTACAAGGAGGAGCTAACGGAAGTTCGTAGTAGAATCATAGTATTAGTACCATTGAGAGTCCTATATTAGATTTTCTGAGAACATAGAATTATTGTAGTAGCAGCAAGTTTGACTATTTTTATACCAACTTTATTTGAATTTCGAGGACGAAATTATTTTAAGGTGGATAGAATTGTGAGCCCTTGACCCGAAATCTCCAATTATTTTTTTTATTTTTATTTCCTAATTATTGCTGCATATTTGTAATTATATATAAGGTATATGAGATACATATTCAGTAGTACTTAGTTGTGAATAAAAGAATAGAAAGGGGAGTCTCCTTGTAAAAACCTAAACTAATAGGGACCTGAGCATAATTTGTAATTCAAATCCCTTCTAAATACACGGAGGTTTAAACTCTGTAATTCAAATTCCAAACGGCAAAGCCAGAGTAGGTATGGATATGATCAAACCTTCCTTCTCCTTATCTCTATAGGATTCGATTAGTCTATATAAATATGAAGATTGCTCGATGCCCTAATCTCTCCCAAAACCCTAATTGTCCTGCGCCTCAAATTCAGGTCGTGGAGGTCGGTGGTTGAGAAGCTTTCTGTCGAGTAGAAGCATTCGACTCTTTCAATCAGGTAAGGTTCTTTCCAAGAGATTTTGTTCAACTTAGTTAATCTTCAACAAGTTTTAGTTGAGGGATAGATGCTTGTGTTAATTCTTAAAAGAAATCCTATAGGAAGGTGTAGTAGTATGGGTTATGGGATAACCAGGGTGTCATTGTAGGCATGTCAGGTGTACAATACCCGATGGTATTAGTTACAGGCATTCAAGTTTAGGGAGATGGAGGTATGTTTGAGGCTTGGTTGTAGAACCATGGGGAAACATGAATGTGTACCAACCCAGGACACAACCCTGTGCCGATTTGTATCTTCAGCAGTTGAGGCCTCTACTCAATATCCTCAATAAGGTTAAACAGGAGAGGTATGCAGTAGTAATTTTGTCATTTATGTTTTGGGTTAAGTCGGGGTCTCCATCTAAACATTTTCAAGATGTTTCTCTGGGTTTTTCGTGCTCCTAAAACCTTAAGTAGACTTGGACCATGAACTCTCCTTGCCAATAGATGCTAGACGACCTCTGTTCCTAAGCTATCAAGATTGGATGAATTAGGGCTGGATACCCGACTGCATAGGTATCTGATGAATGCAAAAATATAGGCAATTGGTAGGGTCCTATCAATATAGCTAAGGGTATCGGGATATCGAGTGTATCAGTAATGAGCAGTGTACCTACATATGCAGATAAATTAGTACTAGGTATAGGAAGCAGAGGGTCAACTCGTAGATTTGGAGTGTGGGTTCATGTGTCCGGTGTATCAACTCTTCAATAGAATAGCAGTAGATAGGACTAGGGGTTCCTGCCTTGGCCACGCACAGGCCAGAGCCTACATGACCTGTATAGGCCACTCTGTCATGTACATATACTGTGCATCAGAGAATCATAACCAATGAGTACGAGATGCAAACAAGTAGAGTATCAGGAATCAGAGAACCCCCTGTATCGTGTATCAGAAATTAGTGATGGGTTACAATTCATGATATAAGTTAATTGATAGTGTTGGTACCCCATTGCCGCATAAAAATAGTCTATTGTTGGTCTACCTAGTATCAGTTTCCCTCTTGAATGCTGCATCTCCCTAAATGCTCTGTCTTAAACAGGGAATAGGTTAGGTATATCATTAATGTTACAACGAAGCTTCAAAATAAGATATCATGGATAACCAACTAGTCTCCTATGCAAATGCCTGTACAATAGAATAGTAGATGTATATGTATCTTGTATATAAGATATAGTTAAGTGGGTGTGATGTTGGAATTAGACTATAGAGCTTTTGACCCTGGAAACAGAATGGGTATCAGAACAAGGGGAAATAGAGTAACCATGTGGAGAGTGATATTTTATCAATTACTAAGTAGAAGTAGTGTGCCCTGTGACTTCAAGCAAACCCTTCAAGCTTCAGACCACATTAGGTGGAATATTTGCCTCAGTTCAATTCAATTGATGTTCAGTCCAGAATTCCCATATGTTTCAGTATTGATTAGCCTTGCATCATGTCTGTTTATAGGAGGCAATACCAGATATAGAGAGACCCGTGCATCTATTTGCGGGATTAGTGCAGACTTGATAGGTCACACAATCCCATGGATGAGGTACATCCTGGTACACACATGGTCTTGAATAATGATTACATGAACCATGAATTCATCCTGGTATCGCCTACTGAGGATAGGCACAGGGTATAGAGAGTAAGGAACACAGTTAATATTGTACATAGGTACAACATGAAATAGAGGGTCTCATGTGTTCCCATAGGCTCACTTGGTAAGCATGCAATAGGCACATAGAGGCTACACTGTATAAAGGTTAGAATCATGAAGGATAGCAGAGCAGGCTAGTGTAAATTAGTAAACCAAAGGGCTAGAAAGGTTTCCTGGAATCCCCTCAATTAATGGAGGGTGAACCCTCTTGTGAGAATCAAATAAGTGCTATATGTGAGCCTTCAGTTAGTACTGTCAGGAGTTCCCTGTTACCAGGGAAACAGTTCATGCATATTGACAGGGAGCATGATTGGGACTGGTATGAGCAGGCTTGTATGGAACAGGGAACATGAAAGGCCTTACCAACCTTAGATATTCTAAACAGGTCCTAGTATAGAGGAGAATTAGTATCTACTATATACAAATAGCTAGGAAATATCACTAGGCTACTAGCAATGAGGGTATAAGAATGTATGTATAAATAGGATCACTACAAACACGCAAATTCTCCAATGGGGTCGACCTAGAAAACCAACAAGTAAATAGATAGGTTAGTTATTACTTTGAATTATGTTTTGACATTATGTACATGATATAAATAGGTTCTCGGGACTCTGACTCAACACTTGGCCCGTGCCAGCAGCTCAGGACCACAGGCAAGTATACCTTGCCAACTCGTACAATACAATTTATATGCATGTTTACCTTCTCGCTGCTATTCTTTTCTTACTTCGTGATTGCTCTATTCCATGTCTTGTACACTCATCCTCTCATGGTTTTATTTCACATGTTTCTAGTTTCTGTTCCTTTTTTATGATATTTTTCTATATGTTACACTGTGATAGTCTCATACGTATTGCTTGAATGAGTCGTCTAGTCCCACACTCGATTCCTTCGACTTGACTTGACTTGACATGACTTGAGTAGGACTTGACTTTGACATCTTATAGATTGTGAGTACTTACCTTGACTACGGTCTATAGGATTTTATACTAGGATTGGCTACTGTCTTGGTTGTGAGTACTTGCCTTGACTGCGATTGAGACATTATAGATTGCGAGTACTTGCCTTGGCTGCAGTTTATAGCCAGCCATTTCTAGTATGGCATGCCAGTGTCTTAGGAACCTTGCTTTAGATCTAGTGTCTTAGTCCATTTTGTCTCGCTGGATATTCTTGATTGTTCTTTACTTCTTGGTATATTCGTACTGTTACCTGTTGGGTTATTATGTATCTTTAGTCCTCTGAGGACCTGATGATCTCTTCAGGTTTAGCCGAGTATTGAGCCAGGTGCACGTGAGCAGTTGGAGTTAGCATTGGACCACGGTGCCACTACAGCTGAGGATACTTTGACAGTTTGGACTCAGTTATTTCATTTCCTTGTTTCTATGTTATTATCGTCTATTTGTAGTAGATTTGTATCCACCGGACGTGACTTGGATTCATGTTGAGCTGGATACTCTATGTTTATTATAATTCATTATTCAGTTTCATTGTGTTAGTGGATTATATCATATCTTGTGGTTGAGATCTAGATTGCCTCGGTGACTTATTTATGTACTAGACAGCGTTCTACCGCCGACACTGCGGCGTAGGCTGGACTTGGACATGTCTCGTATCCGAAAACCGGGTGCGGGTCGTGACAAGTTTTTATGGTGGCCCATGCAGGTCCACGTTAATCACTTCGGTTACGTCACTGTACCGTCGTGAGCCTGCACATAGGATTAGAAACTTAGGGTCTCATCCACGTGCCTTGTATTGACCTCTGTCCTTGATTTCTATTTGAATCTTTGACTTGCATCCTGCTTGAAATCTTCGTGCCATCTAATGTTTTCTTGTATTGCAGAATAAATGGATTCTCAAGACAGGAATAACGCTTTCCTGAACACCCCACCGGCTACAGGAGGATTCTTCTCGTACATGACTCCGCCAACGCAGGGAGGCCAGCTTACTCATCAGGGCGACCTGGCTCAAACGCAATACTCGAGATTTCGCAGAGACGACTTTCCTCCACCAGCACCCTTCCATCAGGCGACACCCTTCCAGCCAGCACCTGTTCCACATCTAGCACCTACCATGCACCCTGCACCAGCGACGAATCAAGTGCCTGCCGGATATCCAGCACATGTTCTGCCTCCGCCACCTGCGCTAGACAACGCCACGCTTCTTGGGATCTTCCAGCAGATAATGACCTCTCAGACGCGACAAGCTGACGACTTCGCGATACTTTGAGAGAGGCTATCCAGACTAGAGACGCTCCACGACCGTGCCCTGGAACTTCCAAGAATTTTACAGACCTTAGGCCTAGAGAATTCAAAGGAACAGAAGGGATCCTCTACGCAGATGAGTGGTTAGAGAACGTAGGCCGCAACCTTCGGAGGGCTCGAGTTCCTGAAGACCTGAAGGTCGAGAATGCCGGTATGCAGCTTTACGACATCGCCCACACGTGGTACAGAGACGAGCCTCGTTTTGCCGCGCCAGACGTAACTTGGGAAGAGTTCAAGGAGCTGTTCAAGACGAAGTTCTTCCCTGAAGCAGCCCGTGAAGAGTTGGAGAACGAGTTCGAGAGCCTGGAACAGGGCAACCTCTCCGTCGACGAGTACACCGCAGTTCTCCCGCCTCAGCCGCTTCGCAGATACTTTGACCCCTGCGGCCAAAGCCAAGAAGTTCAGGAAGGGACTTTCATATGAAATCCGTATAGCCATTGCCACCAGCCAGGCTACAACTTACGAGAAGATCTTGAAGGTCGCACAGGCGGTAGAGACAGAATTGAAGCGAAGAGAAAGAGAGATCGAGACACGTATGGAGGAGGCAGCAGCCGAACAGGAGCGGTAAACATCACAACATTCTAGCACAGCAGCATCATCAACAGCCAGAGACGCCTCGAATCGAGAACTTCCAACATGTCAGCATTGCAGAAAGAAGGGACACAGCGAGAGCGACTGCCGCCGGAGACTGGGCCAATGTTTAAACTGTGGCTCGGATCAGCATCAGCTGCGAGATTGCCCAGGACGTCGACTGGTAGCACCAGGAGGGCAAGCTTTTGCCATGATCACAGAGGATGAGCCAGCACTACAAGGAGGAGCTAACGGAAGTTCGTAGTAGAATCATAGTATTAGTACCATTGAGAGTCCTATATTAGATTTTCTGAGAACATGGAATTATTGTAGTAGCAGCAAGTTTTGACTATTCTTTTATACCAACTTTATTTGAATTTCGAGGACGAAATTATTTTAAGGTGGTAGAATTGTGAGCCCTTGACCCAAATCTCAATTATTTTTTTTATTTTTATTTCCTAATTATTGCTGCATATTTGTAATTATATAATAAGGTATATATGAGATACATATTCAGTAGTACTTAGTTGTGAATAAAAGAATAGAAAGGGGAGTCTCCTTGTAAAAACCTAAACTAATAGGGACCTGAGCATAATTTTGTAATTCAAATCCCTTCTAAATACACGAAGGTTTAAACTCTGTAATTCAAATTCCAAACGGCAAAGCCAGAGTAGGTATGGATATGATCAAACCTTCCTTCTCCTTATCTCTATAGGATTCGATTAGTCTATATAAATATGAAGATTGCTCGATGCCCTAATCTCTCCCAAAACCCTAATTGTCCTGCGCCTCAAATTCAGGTCGTGGAGGTCGGTGGTTGAGAAGCTTTCTGTCGAGTAGAAGCATTCGACTCTTTCAATCAGGTAAGGTTCTTTCCAAGAGATTTTGTTCAACTTAGTTAATCTTCAACAAGTTTTAGTTGAGGGATAGATGCTTGTGTTAATTCTTAAAAGAAATCCTATAGGAAGGTGTAGTAGTATGGGTTATGGGATAACCAGGGTGTCATTGTAGGCATGTCAGGTGTACAATACCTGATGGTATTAGTTACAGGCATTCAAGTTTAGGGAGATGGAGGTATGTTTGAGGCTTGGTTGTAGAACCATGGGGAAACATGAATGTGTACCAACCCAGGACACACGACCCTGTGCCGATTTGTATCTTCAGCAGTTGAGGCCTCTACTCAATATCCTCAATAAGGTTAAACAGGAGAGGTATGCAGTAGTAATTTTGTCATTTATGTTTTGGGTTAAGTCGGGGTCTCCATCTAAACATTTTCAAGATGTTTCTCTGGGTTTTTCGTGCTCCTAAAACCTTAAGTAGACTTGGACCATGAACTCTCCTTGCCAATAGATGCTAGACGACCTCTGTTCCTAAGCTATCAAGATTGGATGAATTAGGGGCTGGATACCCGACTGCATAGGTATCTGATGAATGCAAAAATATAGGCAATTGGTAGGGTCCTATCAATATAGCTAAGGGTATCGGGATATCGAGTGTATCAGTAATGAGCAGTGTACCTACATATGCAGATACAAATTAGTACTAGGTATAGGAAGCAGAGGGTCAACTCGTAGATTTGGAGTGTGGGTTCATGTGTCCGGTGTATCAACTCTTCAATAGAATAGCATAGATAGGACTAGGGGTTCCTGCCTTGGCCACGCACAGGCCAGAGCCTACATGACCTGTATAGGCCACTCTGTCATGTATATATCCTGTGCATCAGAGAATCATAACCAATGAGTACGAGATGCAAACAAGTAGAGTATCAGGAATCAGAGAACCCCCTGTATCGTGTATCAGAAATTAGTGATGGGTTACAATTCATGATCTAAGTTAATTGATAGTGTTGGTACCCCATTGCCGCATAAAAATAGTCTATTGTTGGTCTACCTAGTATCAGTTTCCCTCTTGAATGCTGCATCTCCCTAAATGCCCTGTCTTAAACAGGGAATAGGTTAGGTATATCATTAATGTTACAACGAAGCTTCAAAATATAGATATCATGGATAACCAACTAGTCTCCTATGCAAATGCCTGTACAATAGAATAGTAGATGTATATGTATCTTGTATATAAGATATAGTTAAGTGGGTGTGATGTTGGAATTAGACTATAGAGCTTTTGACCCTGGAAACAGAATGGGTATCAGAACAAGGGGAAATAGAGTAACCATGTGGAGAGTGATATTTTATCAATTACTAAGTAGAAGTAGTGTGCCCTGTGACTTCAAGCAAACCCTTCAAAGCTTCAGTCCACATTAGGTGGAATATTTGCCTCAGTTCAATTCATTGATGTTCAGTCCAGAATTCCCATATGTTTCAGTATTGATTAGCCTTGCATCATGTCTGTTTATAGGAGGCAATACCAGATATAGAGAAGACCCGTGCATCTATTTACGGGATTAGTGCAGACTTGATAGGTCACACAATCCCATGGATGAGGTACATCCTGGTACACACATGGTCTTGAACAATGATTACATGAACCATGAATTCATCCTGGTATCGCCTACTGAGGATAGGCACAGGGTATAGAGAGTAAGGAACACAGTTAATATTGTACATAGGTACAACATGAAATAGAGGGTCTCATGTGTTCCCATAGGCTCACTTGGTAAGCAAATAGGCATATAGAGGCTACACTGTATAAAGGTTAGAAATCATGAAGGATAGCAGAGCAGGCTAGTATAAATTAGTAAACCAAAGGGCTAGAAAGGTTTCCTGGAATCCCCTCAATTAATGGAGGGTGAACCCTCTTGTGAGAATCAAATAAGTGCTATATGTGAGCCTTCAGTTAGTACTGTCAGGAGTTCCCTGTTACCAGGGAAACAGTTCATGCATATTGACAGGGAGCATGATTGGGACTGGTATGAGTAGGCTTGTATGGAACAGGGAACATGAAAGGCCTTACCAACCTTAGATATTCTAAACAGGTCCTAGTATAGAGGAGAATTAGTATCTACTATATACAAATAGCTAGGAAATATCACTAGGCTACTAGCAATAAGAGGGTATAAGAATGTATGTATAAATAGGATCACTACAAACACGCAAATTCTCCAATGGGGTCGACCTAGAAAACCAACAAGTAAATAGATAGGTTAGTTATTACTTTGAATTAGTTTTGACATTATGTACATGATATAAATAGGTTCTCGGGACTCTGACTCAACACTTGGCCCGTGCCAGCAGCTCAGGACCACAGGCAAGTATACCTTGCCAACTCGTACAATACAATTTATATGCATGTTCACCTTCTCGTTGCTATTCTTTTCTTACTTTCGTGATTGCTCTATTCCATGTCTTGTACACTCATCCTCTCATGGTTTTATTTCACATGTTTCTAGTTTCTTGTTCCTTTTTCTGTTATGATATTTTTCTATATGTTACACTGTGATAGTCTCATACGTATTGCTTGAATGAGTCGTCTAGTCCCACACCTCGATTCCTTCGACTTGACTTGACTTGACATGACTTGAGTAGGACTTGACTTTGACATTTTATAGATTGTGAGTACTTACCTTGACTACGGTCTATAGGATTTTATACTAGGATTGGCTACTGTCTTGGTTGTGAGTACTTGCCTTGACTGCGATTGAGACATTATAGATTGCGAGTACTTGCCTTGGCTGCAGTTTATAGCCAGCCATTTCTAGTATGGCATGCCAGTGTCTTAGGAACCTTACGTTTAGATCTAGTGTCTTAGTCCATTTTGTCTCGCAGGATATTCTTGATTGTTCTTTACTTCTTGGTATATTCGTACTGTTACCTGTTGGCTTGTATATTATGTATCTTGCTAGTCCTCTGAGGACCTGATGATCTCTTCAGGTTTAGCCGAGTATTGAGCCAGGTGCACGTGAGCAGTTGGAGTTAGCATTGGACCACGGTGCCACTACAGCTGAGGATACTTTGACAGTTTGGACTCAGTTATTTCATTTCCTTGTTTCTATGTTATTATCGTCTATTTGTAGTGGATTTGTATCCACCGGACGTGACTTGGATTCATGTTGAGCTGGATACTCTATGTTTATTATAATTCATTATTCAGTTTCATTGTGTTAGTGGATTATATCATATCTTGTGGATGAGATCTAGATTGCCTCGGTGACTTGTTTATGTACTAGACAACGTTCTACCGCCGACACTGCGGCGTAGGCTGGACTTGGACACGTCTCGTATCCGAAAACCGGGTGCGGGTCGTGACACCAGCGGGCTGGTACGAAGAGGTCCAAGACGGCATGGGCCATGCGTCTCAAACGTGCTATGCCAACGACAAACCAGAAGCATGCGCTCACGATCATGCGTGCTGCTGATGGTAAGCTGTACAAAGTTGACTCGGGTGCTTCTGCGCCAGAAATAAGCCGACCCTCAAAGTCCTTGTCTCACTTGGGCGCATCTGCTGTGTTCGCAATCAAGTCGAGCAAGGCAAATTCTGTGGTCTTGAACCCTCGTACCTACATTGGTCGTGCGTCTGAGGCTGGTTCAAGTTACTATAAATGTGGTTCCCCCACTATTGATCTGGGCACGCCTTATGCGCTGGATCAGGGGGCACAACATTCATCTGATCTCCCTAGCGCTTGGCCTTGCCATGCGCCTGATGGGGGTGTAAAGGTGGCACTCTCCTCTAAAGATTTACGTAATGTGATCATTCACAAACGCCGATCAAGAGCCGACCGACAAGCGTAATGCGCCCCTCACAGGACACACCTGTGCTATGGTCACCATCAACTGTTGTTGCAAGACAACAGTCCCACCACAAAGGCAGTCTGTGTTCCAGCGACTACAATCGTCAACACCCCTCCGACGTCACCTCGGGAAGAAGGTGTCGATTGAAAAAGAACCGAAACTAAAGGTTGCTTCTTGCAACGTAGTCTCTAACTGCATCAATCCAAAAAGCGACTAGCAACTCCTCGACCTCGTCCTCATCCAAGAGCCAGCCGAGGAAGACCAAGATGACTGTCCCGTCCTCAGGAGTGTTTGAAGGCACCCGGGCAAGAAAAAAAATTCGGAAGAAGTAATAGCTAGGGGTAGTCAAGCCCTTGTTGATCCTCCTCCCGAAGACGAAGATATCCTCCAGAACATAGCTGGGGGTAGCCAAGACGAAACTCCAGGAGAAGCAACTCTTCTACATGAGAGCGAGGCTGAAAGTGAAGCTTCAACCGATCCATCCACTTCCAGTCACGTTATGACAGTATACATGACAGGAGGTGGTGATACGGAGTCTGATGCTCCGCCAGCAGACCTCGTTCAACGCATGGATACTTTAGAAGGGGGACTCAAAACCCTTTCTGCCTCCATGCAAACACTGACTCAAGCAGTGTTCGAGATACGGTCAGCTTTGGCCAGAGCACCTTCCACCAATCCAGACCCAGGAGCTAACGGGGAATCAAGTGTGCCCCTTCAACGGACATCCTTGAATACCGATTGTCGCGAAGCACCTCGGGTATCGGATCCTTCGAATGTACAACTCCAGGCTGTTCTACCTTTTTCGACTCACAGTTTACGGAGGACGTGGTTGAGATGATCAGGCACTTGCGTGAACGCTTCGAGTCAAAGAATAGACAGGATGAGCGCCAGAAGATGGGGATCCCACAACCTTACCCCCTCGAATGGAACAAAGTGGTATATCCTCCCAAGAATAAACCACGAATGTTGACACCATACGACGGGAAGGACTCTCCATGCCGTTATCTGATGTACTTCCAGTCCCAAACGGGACATCTTCCAAAGGAAGACGCGCTACTCACCAGCCTGTTTGTCGGGGCATTGAAAGGAGTAGCTTACCAATGGTACTGCAGCCTTCCTGACAACTCCATATCCTCCTTTGATGACTTGACACGCCTCTTCCTCGATCGTTTCTACGACGGAAGGAAAGACATGACGATGGCGTCCCTTATAGAGGTACGTCAGAAGGAAAAAAGAAACGGTGTCACTACATATCTAGTGTGAGGGTATTTTTGTCATTTTTGGGGTAATTTAAATTTATTAGAATTTTTGGGAATTTTTAGGAATTATTTTGGAATTGTTTGACTAGGTTGACTTTGACTAGTGTTGACCCTTGTAGACCAACCTAGGAGCTAACCCTAGTTAGTATGGACTTGGTTAGGATATATGACTCTAGTATAACCTAGCCTAATCTTTGGTTTGGTCATTAGAACCTAATTAGCAATAGAAATTAGAAAGTCATAAGTCATGGCTTATGATTTAGAGCCTTTAATAAAATCAAATCAAACATAGCCTATGTAACTTGGCCCAAAGCCCAAAAATTAACCAAACCCTAATCCCTAGGAGATGTGGCCGGCCACCCTATCCTTATGGGGATCATCACCATATAAATACCCTCATAAAATCTAGGGTTGCCTCCTTCTTAGGAAAGCTCAAGTTAGAAAAACAAGGTTTGTTTCCTATTCAATTAATTCCTAGAATTCCATTCCTCTTCCTTTTCCATTCAAATCTTTTCCTTAGGTTCTAATCTACCCATTCTTGCTGTCATTAATGTTCTATTTCAGTTCGAGGTGATTTTAGTGGATTGGGACATCAAGACAAGAGCTATTGATTGGGGATTTTTCTTGAAAGTTCAAGCTTAGGTAACTCTCTCAAATCTCCATGAAATTTCGATTTCTCTTCATCATTAGGAAGCCCTAGGGGTCCCCTAAGTGTCTGCATTGGTGTCGTGTCGGGTTTCACAAGTTTCGTGTCCATTTGGACACGTATCAGTGGTAGAGTCTAGGTGTTTGTCGTAATGCCACTGAGAGCATTTCGATTTGGTTTGTGCAAAGTTTTTAAAAGGAATTAGGGTTTTGATATTGGCTGTGGGTTTCTAGTGTCTGTGCTTAGTTTTCGTGTCGTGCCAGGCCTAGGGAGACACGCGGATACGCGGTGCACACACGCGCGCGCGCTACAGTCTTCCCCTGCTACTCGGGGGCTGTAGCGGACACGACATGTATTGTATTGACACGAGACTTGACACGTGGCATGGGGCCATGACTGACACCGTGTGTCAAGCCCCATGTGTCCCCGTGTCGTATCGAGAAGGAAATCGTTTGTGCACGTGTCGTGCACTGTGTGTTTCCAGTGTTCATTATGTGTTCCTGTGTAAATTTTAAATGCTTTAAATAATGTTTTTAATTGTTAAATAGTTCCTAAATATAATATATTATGTGTTAGATTCAGTTTCCATGCTAGTTTAGGTTTTGTTTAGAATTTTGGTCTCGAGCATGGGTTTTTCTGGGTTTTCACTGATGCAACTGATACTGATTTGTTCAGTATTACTCAATACTTTTTCCCTGTTTAATTATGTGTTTCTCAACTGTTGATGATTACTACATGTTACTTTTCATATAAACTAAGCTTTTACATACGATTATAGGCTTTTGATTGTGAGAATAGGATTTTGGCTGTGTGTGGATTCATTCTAATAGTTGAACTGATTTTGTGAACCTGAGATGGTATGGTTCCTATCATTTGAAATCTGAATTTAGGATTTGACAATCTGGATTTCCTTCTGTGGTTGAAACCTGAGAATGTAAGTAAGTGTTAACTGTTTGTTTTGGGCTGAACCTAAAGCACCTGGCAATGGGTTACATTACTGTTTTTCTGAAAACCTGGAAACACAGGGCATTCACTTTTCTGTTATCTTTCCTATTGATTGGCATAAACTGAAGTTTAAAACTCAGGTTGTGGAGTCATGATTTGGTTCTTTCCTATTTCCTGTCTAGGGAAGTTTTGAACTGTTATTAGATTAAGCTTTTTAAAGGGAAATCTGAGAATGTATGGAAGTTTGACTGAAAGTTGGGTTTTGCCTTATGGCTGAAAATTGGAAAACAGTGTACTGTTGTACACTAATTTTTCCTTTGCATTTTCTTATGATTTTGGGTGTTATTTTTCCCATGTGGTATAACCTGGAAATGTTAGGAGTAATAGCTAATCTAGGAATTAGTTTATGATTGAAAGCTGAGATTTCAGCAGTGTTTAAACTGAAATGGTATTGAGATGTAATCTGAGTTTTCCTATTTAAATGTTTACTGATATGTTAAATCCTGAGATACCTACTTAATGCTCTTTGGTTGTTAAATTCCTATTGACACTTGCTACACTATTGTAATGCCTCACTAACACACACAAAACACACTCTTGGTTTTTCTCTCTCTCTTTCACTGTTGTATTGTCCTGCACACTGTTTTACCCTCACACAGATTTTCCCATACACACAGTCCTTCCCTCTCCCTTTCATACACACACATGTATGACACATCACTCTTTCCATGTTCACACACACACACTTACATGTGTTACATAGCCCCTACTTACTAGTTCTTTCCCTCTCAACTCTCTCCCTATATAAAATGCTCTATATATATATATATATATTATATATATATATATGTTGTAAATATAGGTGTGAGCCTTTATTCATGTATATATATGAATTTCATGATATAGATAGTGTGATGTTGCCTATGATGTGTGGTTGTTTGTTTGGCTTGTATAGCCTTGGAATGATGTGTGTTGTCTAGTATAGGCTTGTTAGAGCCTAGAATGACTTGTTAGACCTGGTTAGTTGAGTTTAGACTATTTTGACCATAGTTGACCTAGTTTGACTTCTAGGGTTGACCAGAGTTGACCAATGGTTGACTTTGGCCTAGATGACCTAGAATCATGTAGAATGTATAGTAGGATTTCATTATTCTATTTTGGACTTGTTGTGACTTGTGCTGTTCTGATTAGGAGCCAGACACCACTCTCTGACAGTACTTTTATATTGGACACTCAGATATAGGCGAGTACATTCTCTGATCATTTCATATCCTGCTTAGAACTATTTTCTGCAGTAGATTACTTTACTTGTACTGTCACGTTGGTTACACGGATTGGTACTATATGGATCCCTTCTTGTGATGTTATCCTTAGGGAGCATCGGGTACTCTATGTTTTGTGCGTTTCACTTACATGGCGTATCACTATGCTTGTTGGTTCTTCGATCACTTGTGACAATACTCTTATGATCACAGAGTCTTCCTGGAATCCTTATCCCATTTATAGGTCTATATATCACCCTTCGGGGGCTTACCACCCTTCGGGGGATTATCACCCTTCGGGGGCCTTACATAGTATCATAACATAACCTGGTTGGATCCTTGTATATTGATTGGGGATACGGAGGAGTAGAAGTGGACATGTGAATAATACACCAGTAGTGTAGCATCAGAATCATTCCATTATAGCATCAGAATCATCCCATGCTATTTACATGTCCATGTTGTACTCTGACTCACTAGCCACATGTTAGTTCTCTATTTATAGTAGATATTTCTATTACAGCTTTCTCTCTCTGTTTACATACTGCACTTCTTTCAGTACTTGTACCTTACTTTACTGCATGATTATATCTTCTAACCTGCTATGAACTGTTAAGATGTACTGTACTCGCTCTTGTCCTGACTGGACCTGTTGAAAATATTACAGAGGACGAGGAGGAGACTGGTCTGGATACTTACTACGGGGCAGCCTTAGATGACACCTGCGAGTTGGACCCTCAGGAGGACCCAGCTCTAGCTAAGGATATCATCCCGATTGCCTAGACTAGATTAGTTAGGCTTATCATCTTTTATGTAGTCATGAGACATGTTTTAGCTAGACTATATTTGGAGTTCAGAGTTGTATATATTCTTTCATTCTGTATCTGAGACCATGTACTTCTGGATATTGCTGGGATTATCTTAGACTACTTTTATCTATTTATTTCCTTGAGTTCTATTTTATATCGTGCTATCTCTTCCTTAGTTGTGATTGAGTTTTCTGCTATGTCCCCCATTTGGGGAGTATAAACTGTTAGAGATATATTGCTAGATGATTGTTGACCTAGGACAACGTTCTACCGCCGACACTGCGGCGTAGGCTGGACGTACCCACGTCTCGTGCCCTTACTCTAGGGTGCGGGTCGTGACACATTTTTAGTGGTGGCCCATGCAGGTCAAGACTAGAAGTGTAGTGGTATTCGAACTAGAGTATCACTACAGCCTGCAGTAAGATATAGAACAATAATTTTAAGATACTCAATCACTTTAGGAAAAATTCTTTATTTGCCATCTAAATCCTTATTGTCAGCTGATCCTTTGAATTTTTAACTGTCCGCCTTTGTTATTTCGCTTCTTTCTCAGAAATTGATACTCTTGTTTGTCTATCTTCAGGATGGTAGAGACTCGATCGTAGCGTGCCATTCACGAGGATGCTATAGAGGGGACTGCTACCTCATCCAGTACACGAGGCCAGGGGACTGCAGCTCCTGCCACCTCCACTCGTATTGAGACCTCGGTAGCCGCAACAGGGGGTATGCATCCACCGACTCGGAGGCAGGACCAGATCATTCCAGAAGATCCCTTCCAGCAGCCACCGCCTCCAGGATACGTGGACGCAGCTCAGATGTTCGCGTATTTCCAGCAGTTCATGGACCGACAGCAGGCTCGACAGGACAGAGGCATGGAGTTGGCCGTCACGACAGCCGCAGCTCGACTAGTGGTCCATCCGCCGAGGACACCGGGGATCGAGCAGTTTCAGAAGATGAGTCCCAGAGACTTTTGGGGACAGAGGGGATCCTATATGCCGATGAGTGGATCGAGCATATAGAGGAGATCTTTCGCTTGGCCAGGATTCCAGCAGACCTTCAGATCGAGGCCGCAGCTAGCCGGATGCGAGATCTTGCTCGTACCTGGTATCAGTCAGACCCCAGGATGGGGGTAGCTGGGCAGACTTGGGAGCAGTTCAAGGCTTCTTCAAGAAGAAGTTCTTCCCAGATTCAGCACTCAGAGCCTTGGAGACAGTTCGAGAGCCTGGTCCAGGGGAGTCTCTCAGTGGAGGAGTACGCCGGGGAGTTCGGCCGCCTCGGCAGGTTTGTGGAGGGCTTGAGCGAGACGACGAAGGCCCAAAGGTTCGAAAGGTCCTAGTCAAGGAGGTCAAGTCCTTGTCCAAGGGCAACCGGGATGCCACGTTCGAGGAGATCTTGACGAGAGCCTTGTTAGCAGAGGATAATCTTGAGCTTAGGCTCAAGAGGGTAAGAGTCCCAGTTGGGGGGCAGCAGCAGCAGCGGGGGCCAGGCCAAGAGGCCCACTTTCAGCACCAGCAGCTGAGGCGAGTTTCAGTCGCAGCCGATTCAGCAGAGGCCAGTTCACCAACAGCAGCAGCCGAGGTAGCACCAGCAGGGTCAGAGACAGGGTGTTACTTGTGTCTATTACAAGAAGCCCGGGCATGTCGCCAATGAGTGCCGAAGAGGCTGGGCCAGTGCCTGGTGTGTGGTTCCACAAACCACCAGATGAGGGAGTGCCGTATGGGACGAGCAGCTCCGGGAGGTGGAGCCGGGCTCCAGCAGGCCAGCAGAGGGGACCAGCCCTGCCGACGCAGCAGCAGAGTTCGTCCAGCACCAGCAGGCCAGGAGAGGCCAACAGGGGCGAGCTTTCGCCATGGCAGCAGAGGATGCAGAGGCGATAGGAGAGCTGATTGCAGGTTCGATTCTTCTCGACTCCAGTCCAACATTTGTATTATTCGATTCCGGTGCTTCGTATAGCTTCATATCAGTATCTTTTGCGATTAGACATGGTATCATAGCTTATCGTTGCCTAGGACTTACAAGATCACGACCGGGGGTGGCATTATCCTCGTGAGTGATATTTGTAAGGGTCGGAGAGTAGTTTTGGAAGGCCGTGAGTTGGAGTGAGCCTGCTCGTAATGCCATTGCCGAACTATGATATAGTACTAGGTATAGATTGGTTGAGCAGCACCACGCCAACATTGATTGCAGAGGGTGTAGAGTTCTCTTCAGACGCCGGGGGAGCCAGAGTTCGAGTACTCCAGACGTCAGGAGCAAGCAGAGCCGGAGTCTTCTGTGGAGTCTCGGTCGAGGAGCAGACGATTCCACACCCCTTGATAGCAGATTATATGGATGTTTTCCCAGAGGAGTTGCCGGGATTGCCACCAGACAGAGACATAGAGTTCTCGATAGACTTGGTTCCAGGAGCGGAACCCATCTTTCAGCATATCTATCGGGTGAACAACAGCGAGCTGGTGGAGCTGAAGAAGCAGGTGGATGAGCTACAGACAAGGGCTTCATCCGCTCGAGTTCGTCGCCATAGGGTGCACCAGTGTTGTTCGTGCCGAAGAAGGATGGGTCAGTACGCATGTGTATTGACTATAGGGCACTCAACCTCACGATCAAGAACAAATATCCACTGCCGCGGATCGACGATCTATTGACCAGTTGAGCGGAGCTCGGGTATTTTCCAAGATTGATCTGAGGTCGAGATATCACCAGGTGAAGGTGAAGGGGCAGGACATTCCAAGACCGCTTTCAGGACGCAGTACGGGCAGTTTGAGTTTTTGGTTATGCCGTTTGGGCTAACCAATGCACCAGCAGTGTTTATGAACCTTATGAACAAGGTATTCCACCAGTATCTGGATCAGTTCATGGTAGTGTTCATTGACGATATCTTGATATATTCCAAGACCGAGGAGGAGCACGAGGAGCATTTGAGGATAGTGCTGGAGATTCTCAGGAAGGAGCACTTATGGAAAACTCTCCAAATGTGAGTTCTTCTTGGATCGGTGGACTTCTTGGGGCATGTGGTGACTGGAGATGGTATCTCAGGGACCCCAAGAAGATTGTAGCAGTTGAGGCATGGGCAGCGCCAACTTCAGTTGCAGAGATCAGGAGTTTCCTGGGGCTGGCAGGATATTATCGGAGATTCGTGCAGGATTTCTCCCGGGTTGCAGAGCCGTTGACTCGGTTGACCCGGAAGGATGCTGAGTATGTTTGGTCAGAGGAGTGTTAAGCAGCATTTGATGAGTTGAAAAAGCGGCTGACGACAGCTCCGATTATGACATTGCCTTTAGGATCAGGTGGTTTTACTATTTATAGTGATGCTTCAGGGAAGGGGCTGGGTTGCGTCTTGCAGCAGCATGGAAAGGTGATTGCCTATGCTTCCAGACAATTGCATCCCCATGAGAAGAACTACCCTACCCATGACCTGGAGCTGGCGGCGGTGATTTTTGCTTTGAAGCTGTGGAAGAATTATCTATATGGTTAGGGTGAAGATCTTCACAGATCATAAGCTTAAAGTATGTGTTCACTCAGAAGGAGTTGAACATGAGACAGCGCAGATGGCTAGAGTTGATGAAGGATTTTGATATCCTACTTCAGTATCACCCAGAGAAGGCCACGTGGTTGCCGATGCCTTGAGTAGGTATCCGACAGCCATTTGTTTGACCATGGATCGGTATTTGCTTGTCGACTTGGAGAGCCTTGGAATTTAGGTGATCGTGCCCGGAGTGCAGATGCAGCTATGGGGATGCAGATTCAGTCAGACTTGGTAGAGAGGATCAAGTCGGCACAGTTTGAGGACATTGCTCTACGGTGTCTCCAGGAGCAGGTTCGAGCAGGATTGCTGGAGGGCGAGTTTCCCTTGTAGAGGATGGTGCCTTGAGGCACGGTTCCAGGTTATACGTGCCCAGCGGAGAGCTCAGGGAGTAGGTTATGTAGGAGGCCCACAGATCTCAGTACTATATACACCCGGTGCCAACAAGATGTACCGAGATCTGCGGGAGCATGTTTGGTGGTCAGGAATAAAGCGGGAGGTGGCTCGTTTCGTGGCTAGGTGTTTGGTCTGTCAGCAGGTCAGGCAGAGAGACAGAGGCCCGATGGATTGTTGCAGCCGCTGCCCATTCCCGAGTGGAAATGGGAGCATATTACGATGGACTTTGTTTCTGGATTGCCGCGTACTCCAGGAGGGAAAGACTGATTTGGGTCATCGTTGACAGTTGACCAAATTGGCCCACTTCTTGCCATTCAAGGTGGGTACGTCTACAGAGGCTGGCGGAGTTGTATTGCGGCAGATAGTCAAGATTCACGGAGTTTCGGTCAGCATCGTCTCAGATCGGGATAGCCGTTTTACTTCATATTTCTGAAGGAGTCTGCAGACCAGCTTGGGCACTCAGCTCAAGTTTAGTACTGTATACCACCCCCAGACGGACGGACAGTCAGAGCAGACTATTCAGACCCTTGATATGCTGTGGACGTGCGTCCTTGACTTTGGAGGTTCCTGGGAGGATCATCTTCATTTGGTGGAGTTTGCCTACAACAATAGTTTCCAGGCCAGCATTGAGATGTCACCTTTCGAGGCTCTGTACGGGCGTAGGTGTCGTACACCCTTATCTTGGGATGATGTTGGTGAGCGAGCTCTACAGGGCCAGAGATGGTTGTTGAGCCGAGAAGGTGAAGCTCATCAGGGACAGACTTCATGTGGCGCAGGACAGACATCGGCACGGGGCCGATAGCCACCGAAGGCCATTAGAGTTTGAGATACAAATTAGAGTAGGATTAGATTTAGGTTTGTTTGTTTGTGATTTTGATCATGTTTGTTTATTATTTTAATTGAGGCCTTGCTTGTGATTAGGTCGGAGACCAAGTTTTCATGAGGATATCTTCGACTCGTGGTACGATATGTTTTGGTGGAGGCGGGAATCTTAGCCCGCGCTTCATCGGCCCTTTCGTTATCAGCGGGAGAGTCGGTAACGTTGCATACAGGCTAGACTTGCCGCCTGTACTAGTGGGGGTCCACAACGTATTTCATGTATCACAGTTGAGACGGTACGTGGCTGACCCTAGCCATGTGCTTGATCATTCAGAGATAGAGGTTGGGCCTTCTCTCAGCTATCCAGAGCAGCCAGTGGAGATTCTGGATCGAATGGAGAAGGTTCTGAGAAACCAGGTGATACCTTTGGTGCGCGTTGCATAGAGGCATCATTCTCCAGGAGAGTCTACCTGGGAGCGGGAGGATGAGATGCGCGAGCGCTACCCTTATCTTTTTGGACCGTGAGGTATGCTTTCTATCCTTCTCATCAGTTGTATTTCGCCTTTCAATTTTGAGGACAAAATTCTTTTAAGGAGGGTAGATTTGTCACTACCACATTTCTAGTGTGAGGGTAGTTTTGTCATTTTTGGGGTAATTTAAATTTATTAGAATTTTTAGGAATTATTTTGGAATTGTTTGGACTAGGTTGACTTTGACTAGTGTTGACCCTTGTAGACCAACCTAGGAGCTAACCCTAGTTAGTATGGACTTGGTTAGGATATAACTCTAGTCTAACCTAGCCTAATCTTTGGTTTGGTTATTAGAACCTAATTAGCAATAGAAATTAGAAAGTCATAAGTCATGGCTTATGATTTAGAGCCTTTAATAAAATCAAATCAAACATAGCCTATGTAACTTGGCCCAAAGCCCAAAAATTAACCAAACCCTAATCCCTAGGAGATGTGGCCGGCCACCTTATCCTTATGGGGATCATCACCATATAAATACCCTCCTAAAATCTAGGGTTGCCTCCTTCTTAGGAAAGCTCAAGTTAGAAAAACAAGGTTTATTTCCTATTCAATTAATTCCTAGAATTCCATTCCTCTTCCTTTTCCATTCAAATCTTTTCCCTTAGGTTCTAATCTACCCATTCTTGCTGTCATTAATGTTCCATTTTAGTTTGAGGTGATTTTAGTGGATTGGGACATCAAGACAAGAGCTATTGATTGGGGATTTTTCTTGAAAGTTCAAGCTTAGGTAACTCTCTCAAATCTCCATGAAATTTCGATTTCTCTTCATTAGGAAGCCCTAGGGGTCCCCTAAGTATCTGCATTGGTGTCGTGTCGGGTTTCACAAGTTTCGTGTCCATTTGGATACGTATCAGTGGTAGAGTCTAGGTGTTTGTCGAAATGCCACTGAGAGTATTTCGATTTGGTTTGTGCAAAATTTTTAAAAAGGAATTAGGGTTTTGATATTGCCTGTGGGTTTCTAGTGTCTGTGCTTGGTTTTCCTGTCGTGTCAGGCCTAGGAAACACGCGGACACGCGGTGCACACACGCGCGCGCGCTACAGTCTTTTTCTGCTACTCGGGGGCTGTAGCGGACACGACACGTATTGTATTACACGAGACTTGACATGTGGCATGGGGCCATGACTGACACCCCGTGTGTCAAGCCCCATGTGTCCCCGTGTCGTGTCGAGAAAGGAAATCGTTTGTGCACGTGTCGTGCACTGTGTGTTTCCAGTATTCATTATGTGTTCCTGTGTAAACTGTTTTAAATACTTTAAATAATGTTTTTAATTGTTAAATAGTTCCTAAATATAATATAATTATGTGTTAGATTCAGTTTCCATGCTAGTTTAGGTTTTGTTTAGAATTTTGGTCTCGAGCATGGGTTTTTCTGGGTTTTCACTGATGCAACTGATACTGATTTGTTCAGTGTTACCCAATACTTTTTCCCTGTTTAATTACGTGTTTCTCAAATGTTGATGATTACTACATGTTACTTTTCATATAAACTAAGCTTTTACATACGATTATAGGCTTTTGATTTTGAAAATATGATTTTGGCTAGTGTGTGGATTCATTCTAATAGTTGAACTGATTTTGTGAACCTGAGATGGTGTAAAACCCCTAAATTTTCTACTATTTATTTTATTTTATTATTAAATTTGGTACTGATTTAAATTTTTGTATTGTACGTCGTATAGTCGTATTATACGTCGCGCACGAAATTTTATTTTTTTTGAATTTGCTCGACGAGTGCGAATATGTGCGAGCGTACATATTTTAGAAAAAATAATTTTTCTATTTTATTACACTTTCAAAATATATAGTTATTATTCTTGCTATAAAAGTCTATTGTTTTTAGCAGTTATTAATAATAAATAATATTCTTCGTGCAAAAATATTTATTTTTAATATTTTATTAGTTTATTTTTAAATAATAATGTATTTTCGAAATTAATTATTATAGTATTTTTGGAAAACATATTTTTGTAATATTTGTGATAATTTAAAATTTGATTTGATTCCATGAATACATTTAAATATATTATGTTATATCTATTATCGGAATTTGATTTATAGATTTAATTTTAAACTAAAGGAATTTAAATAGATTTAAATTGATTAGATTGAATTTGGATTGGATTTGGGTTTAAATTGATTTAAATTAAATTACGGATTATCTATTTTGGGTTTAAACTATTCCTAATTCCTATCCAATTGGGAATTCCCACATCCTATAAATAGGCAGGTACTCCTCCAACTTTTCATTATTCATCCACAATTCTCCACAAACCAAAGTGTACGTGCCTGTGTCGGTGTCCATCTCTTCCGTGTTAGCCGTGACGGCCTCGGGTCCGACCCCGGGTGTCTTTCCAATAGGTCATATTTTTTACATATACAATTTTTCCCTTCCTTCGTGTCCAACACCCTGGACACAAATCTCCACAACATTCCCTTCGTGTCCTAATACCAGGACACGATACAAACAGTAATCCCTGATCCTAATCCTAATTCTAATTCTAGCCTGGACGCCGTCTGACGAATAGCGCCACCCTCAGCCTTCATCCCCATCTCCCCGACACCACGTCTGCATTCCAACCTCTCTCCCAGCCTCCTCGACTCTCGGATTTCCGTCCACAAAACACCACCGTCACTGCGAAGAACCATCGCCCCCACCATCGACAACACCATCACCACCAGCCAACACCAACCCGTCTCCCCGACTCCGACAACGACCACCACCAGTCTCCCGAGTCACCGCCACAAAATCCCAGCACCCTCCTCAACCACCACCACCAGCAGTCTCCCGACGACCCGCCACCATACCACAACCGCCAACCACCAATCCCGACCCCGACCACCAGCGACAACACCAACCACCACCATCACCAAGTAGAAGAAGAAGAAAATTAAACCCTAACCTAGACTCACCTCACCGACCGGCCCCCCAACGACCGCAGCGCCTGGCCGCCACCCCTCTGTCGCCACCGTGGGCTGAGCTCCGCCGTGGTTTCCCCGCCGTGCGCCTCCCCCTCGTGTGGGTGCTCCGCCGTGCATCGACTGTGCGCCTCCTCTCAGTCGGAGCCGCGCCGCCGACTTCCCGGAGACGCGCGTGTCCGCTCATGTCCCAGCGTCTTAGCCGCACCGAGAAACCCCTTCGCCAGAGCCCTTTCTCCTCCGCCGACAGGTCGGCTGCGCCTCCTGCCGGCGTAGATCTCCGGAGCCGCCGCGTCCGGCCAGACCTCCCCCCAGCCGCGCCAAGCCGTCGACGACCCTACTTCCTCTCGGCCGAACGCAGCCCCTCTTCCGACTTCCTCCCACGCCTAAGCCTCCCTCCGCCGCCCGCTTAGAACCCAGCGCCGCGTCTCTCCGCCGTTCCCCTCTCCTTCCCTTCCGCCCGGATCTTCCGCTCCCGCTCCGTTGTCAGCCCCCGCGCCGCCTTCTCGACGTGCCGCGCCCCGTTCCTCCGCCCGCCTCCACCTTCAGAGTGCTCTCCGCCGCCCGTCGCCGTGGAGTCAGCCGCCGGTGGAACCCCTCCCCTGTCGCCGACCGCTCCCTCCGCCCTCTCTTCTCTCACTCGAGCTCCCTCCAGCTCATTCCCTCTCTCGATTCTACCGCTGCTTCCTCACCCCCCTCTTTTGATTTTTTTGTTTGTTTTGATTATTTTAGTACTTGCTTTTGATGTTAATATGACCTCGGGAAGAGAACATCACACAAGTGCTGCTGTTTTGTCGTTATTAATATTTATTATTATATTTTTTTGAACGCAGTATACCTATAGTGTAAATTAATTAGTGTAAATTAATTATATTATTAGTATATAATTGTGATAAGTGTTTAGTATTATTATTATTATTTTTTTGTTAACAATTATTATTATTACTATGTTTCCTCAAATTTATTTATCCTGATTTATTATCATTCTTATTATTCTTTTATTCTTATTATTTAATTCTAATGGTATTTTGGTATGAATTATCATTATTATTTTATTAGTTTCACTAATACCAAAAATTGTTATTTTTGTTCTAGGTACGTTAAAATATTGTTAGATATATTGTCATATTATTTTGTGGTAATCAAAATAGGTTCCTACCTATAAATAATTTTCTAGTACTATAAAGTATTTTAAATACAGTTTTCTTTTTATACAAAATTTTTAGTTTTGCTAGTCAAAGATATTTTGATAAAATAACGAATTGCCTTAAATAAGTTACTAGATTTTCAAAAGATATTTTTCTAACAAATATTAACTAATAATATCGTTTTACTCGTATTATAAATAGTTTTCTTTATCTGGTTATCCATTATTTCTTTGATTTTCTCCTGTCCGTATCCAAGTCTTATTGTTCCTATTCCTTCGCCCATTTCGAGACTACCTTATGTCCACTCTTACTAAATTAACCCTTCTGGACCCAATAACACGATCCGACCACCATCCGAGGTTCCCTTGTACAGTTGTTACACCAAAATTGTTCGTGCCACCGTGATATTTGCAGCACACCAGGCGTCCTACCAGGCAAGACACCTTGCCATTTGCTGTTAATTATTTTAGCTCATATTTTATGCATGTTTATTATTTTCCTTATGCAAAATAAACTGTGATACATGGCATAACCTGTTAGAATATACTGTTCAGTTTCTTGCTATGTATTATTTTTTTACACATTAAACCTAGATTTAAGGGACCACCTTTGTGTGTTGCATTCATGGCCTTGACACGTTGTACCACGAAGTTGTGTGTCGCATGTAGAACTCGGAAGTGCGTGATTGGCTGGCCACCAGTACGTACAAGCCGTACGATAGGAATAACCGCTAATAGAGGTTGCATGCTAGTTTGACTTAGCGGTTATAGAGTTAGCATTGGGCGAAAGAATGATTGGAAGTTGACTACCACCCTATCTATCGTAGACTCGCTTGCTACTGAGGAACGATAGGTAGACTGTATGCTATAGACTCGCTCGATACTGAGGAATAGTATATGGTGTTGTGACTCGCTACTTAGGTACTGCATTGGTATTTTCTTGACTTGACCCGGTAGTCATGCGACCATGAACTGTTCTTAAAACTGCATCCACTTAGACTGGTTAGGCTACCCTATCCGTTAGGTACGAGTACTTTTGGTTTGGGTACTTGTATCTGACCGTGGCTTGGAACAATAACTTGTCGCGGATTAGTTCGTCACATCTTGTCCTTGTTTGGTTGTAGGTGTGACTTACTACTTCGATGAGAAGGTATTGAACCTTGTTGGGGTCCGGATACTATATTGGATTCATAGCATGGGAAGATACGTTACCGTGAATTAGTTTACCATCTCCTGTCCTTGTTTGGTTGGGGGATGGTACGCTCGTTCAGTAGGTGCGTATTGGACCATGTTATAATTCGATTTACTTATTTATTGAGCAATATTTATTCAGTTTATATGGCATGCTATTATGTGTCTTGTTACGTCCCTCTGAGGACCTGGTTGTCTTGCCAGGTGTGTGCTATTGTCTTTCGCAGGTGTTCTAGCTCTAGCCGTGATCTTTGCTATTTCTTCGAGGATGATTGCATTTGGATCGTCTTCGCTTCGCTCGTCACTCATTTCATTTCTATGTACTTTTTTTATTTTTTGGTAGTGGATTTGTCTCCGCCCAACATATTGTATCAAGACAATTCTTTCTCATTATATGACATCTTATTTTATTTATTTTTGTGTGGATGAGATTAGTTATGGTTCAACTGTATTTTACAGCTTATGTATTTATACGAGATTTTCATATATTGGAGTATACTTCGTATGAATACAGCTGGCATGTCTACGTACCTAGTCCTACGTATTTTGGGACTGGGGCGTTACATGTTTTTGTGGTGGCCCATGCAGGTCAAGATAAATTGTTTGGTTACTTTACCGTGCCAAGCAAGCCTGCGTATAGGATTAGAAGTCTAGGATCTCATCCACATACTTGACCTCTTTCCTTGATTTTATCTACCATTTGACTCATCAATTGCATCTTGATTGCTTCCTTCCATCCCTAATCTTATCTTCCCTTCGTGCTTGCAAGAGATTGACCCTACTAGTTAGATGTCCCAAACACCTTAGCTTAATTCTTTAAGTTGGGTAGAATACCCCACACACCCTTGACCATTAAGGGAATACAATGGTATTATCTATACCATAGAGACTATAAGAAGTTAACCCATTTGGTCAACCAAGCCTTGGTCAATAAAACCATAGAATGATGGTATAGTAGAGTAAACAAGACTTAGATCCTTATGACTCTTAGACCATTCATATTTGTTTTTATTCATCTATTATCGTGCCTATATTTTACTATCTAGACTAATGATGCTAATGTAGCATAGTTTTTGCAAGCTTAGCCTTTTACCAAGCTTGTTCGTGACATATATGTTAATGGAGGTACCCCACTAACATAGTGTCTATCAGAACCGGTGCATAATGGTCTGATCAACCGAGTGCACTTTGGTTCGCTTTTATTTATCGTTCTACGTGGATGGGAACACAATTAAACTTGGCCCTTACAGTCCCATCCACGACTGTCTTGACAATTCATTTGAAATTATTCGATCGTCATCGAATCACATATTTCGTATTCGATAACGCCTCCTTCGAACTCTAGATTGCTTTTGCCTTCACCTGTTTAAAGAAGGACGAATGCGCTGTACTTGAAGTTCCCCTAGCTATCCTATCTCTTGTGACCATTAACACTCAATGTGCCTATATCTTTGTCTTAACTACTCGTCTTTTCCCTCGACCCTAAATCCATAATCTTGACTTTCTAATCACTTGAATTTAAGAAGTGATTACAATCGTCTCTTAATCATATCCTCAACCTAGACTACGACCACGTAAACTTCTTTAAACCCTTCTATTTACCATTGTGCCTTCTTCCCCCTTGTGTCCTCTCACCCCCTTACTAATTCTTAATTTCGAGGACGAAATTCTTTTAAGTTGGGTAGGATGTAAAATCCCTAAATTTTCTACTATTTTTAATTTTATTTTTTATTATTTGGTACTGATTTAAATTTTGTATTGTACGTCGTATAGTCGTATTATACGTCGCGCATGAAATTTTATTTTTTTTGAATTTGCTCGACGAGTGCGAATATGTGCGAGCGTACATATTTTAGAAAAAACAATTTTTCTATTCTATTACACTTTCAAAATATTATATAGAATTATTATTCTTGCTATAAAAAGTCTATTGTTTTTAGCAGTTATTAATAATATAATATTCTTCGTGCAAAATATTTATTTCATAATATTTATTAGTTTATTTTTAAATAATAATGTATTTTCGAAATTAATTATTATAGTATTTTTGGAAAACATATTTTTGTAATATTTGTGACAATTTAAAATTTGATTTGATTCCATGAATACATTTAAATATATTAAGTTAATATCTATTATTGGAATTTGATTTATAGATTTAATTTTAAACTAAGGGAATTTAAATAATTTAAATTGATTGGATTGAATTTGGATTGGATTTGGGTTTAAATTGATTTAAATTAAATTACGGATTATCTATTTTGGGTTTAAGCTATTCCTAGTTCCTATCCAATTGGGAATTCCCACATCCTATAAATAGGCAGGTACTCCTCCAACTTTTCATTATTCATCCACAAATTCTCCACAAACCAAAGTGTACGTGCCTCGTGTCGGTGTCCAACTCTTCCGTGTCAGCCATGACGGCCTCGGGTCCGACCCCAGGTGTCTTTCCAATAGGTCATATTTTTTACATATACAATTTTTCCCTTCCTTCGTGTCCAACACCCTGGACACAAATCCCCACAACATTCCCTTCGTGTCCTAACACCAGGACACGATACAAACAGTAATCCCTAATCCTAATCCTAATTCTAATTCTAGCCTGGATGCCGTCTCTGACGAATAGCGCCACCCTCAGCCTTCATCCCCATCTACCCGACACCCCGTCTGCATTCCAACCCCTCTCCCAGCCTCCTCGACTCTCGGATTCCCGTCCACAAAACCACCGTCACTGCGAAGAACCATCGCCCCCACCATCGACAACACCATCACCACCAGCCAACACCAACCCGTCTCCCCGTCTCCGACAACGACCACCACCAGCATCTCCCGATGTCACCGCCACAAAATCCTAGCACCCTCCTCAACCACCACCACCAGCAGTCTCCCGACGACACCGCCACCATACCACAACCGCCAACCACCAATCCCGACCCCGACCACCAGCGACAACCAACCACCACCATCACCAAGTAGTAGAAGAAGAAAATTAAACCCTAACCTAGACTCACCTCACCGACCGGCCCCCCAACGACCGCAGCGCTTGGCCGCCACCCCTCTGTGCGCCATCGCGGGCTGAGCTCCGCCGTCCGCCGTGGTTTCCCCCGTGCGCCTCCCCCTCGTGTGGGTGCTCTGCCGTGCAACGACTGTGCCTCCTCTCAGTCGGAGCCGCGCCGCGACTTCCCGGAGACGCGTGTCCGTTCGTGTCCCAGCGCCTTAGCCGTATCGAGAAACCCCTTCGCCAGAGCCCTTTCTCCTCTGCCGACAGGTCGGCTGCGCCTCCTGCCGGCGTAGAACTCCGGAGCCGCCGCGTCCGGCAAACCTCCCCCCAGCCGCGCCAAGCCGTCGACGACCCTACTTCCTCTCGGCCGAGCGCAGCCCCTCTTCCGACTTCCTCCCACGCCTAAGCCTCCCTCCGCCGCCCGCTTAGAACCCAGGGCCGCGTCTCTCTGCCGTTCCCCTCTCATTCCCTTCCGTCCGGATCTCCCGCTCCCGCGCCGTTGTCAGCCCCCGCGCCGCCTCCTCGGCGTGCCGCGCCCCGTTCCTCCGCCCGCCTCCACCTTCACTCGCCCGGGGTCTCTCCGCCGCCCGTCGCCGTGGAGTCAGCCGCCGGTGGAACCCCTCCCCTGTCGCCGATCGCTCCCTCCTCTCTCTTCTCTCACTCGAGCTCTCTCCAGCTCATTCCCTCTCTCGATTCTATCGCTGCTTCCTCACCCCCCCTCTTTTGATTTTTTTGTTTTGTTTTGATTATTTTAGTACTTGCTTTTGATGTTAATATGACCTCGGGAAGAGAACAGCAAACAGGTGCTGCTGTTTTATCGTTATTAATAATAATTTTTTTTGAACGCAGTATACCTATAGTGTAAATTAATTAGTGTAAATTATTATATTATTATATTGTGTTAAGTGTTTAGTATTATTATTATTATTTTTTTGTTAACAATTATTATTATTACTATGTTTCCTCAAATTTATTTATCCTGATTTATTATCATTCTTATTATTCTTATTATTCTTATTATTATTATTTTATTATTATTATTATTATTATTTAATTCTAATGGTATTTTGCTATGAATTATCATTATTATTTTATTAGTTTTACTAATACCAAAATTATTATTTTTGTTCTAGGTATGTTAAAATATTGTTAGATATATTGTCCTATTATTTTGTGGTAATCAAAATTGGTTCCTACCTATAAATAAATTTTCTAGTACTATAAAGTATTTTAAATACAGTTTTCTTTTTATGCAAAAATTTTAGTTTTGCTAGTCAAAGATATTTTGATAAAATAAGGAATTGCCTTAAATAAGTTACTAGATTTTCAAAAGATATTTTTCTAACAAATATTAACTAATAATATATCGTTTTACCCGTATTAAAATAGTTTTCTTTATCTTATTGATTATCCATTATTTCTTTGATTTTCTCCTGTCCGTATCCAAGTCCTATTGTTCCTATTCCTTCGCCCATTTCGAGACTACCTTATGTCCACTCTTACTAAATTAACCCTTCTGGACCCAATGACACGATCTGTACCACCATCCGAGGTCCCCTTGTACAGTTGTTACACCGAAAGTGCAGTTTGCCACCATGATATTCGCAGCACACCAGGCGTCCTACCAGGCAAGACACCTTGCCATTTGCTGTTTAATTATTTTAGCTCATATTTCATGCATGTTTATTATTTTCTTATGCAAAATAAACTGTGATACATAACCTGTTAATTTACTGTTCAGTTTCTTGCTATGTATATTTTTTTACACATTAAACCTAGATTTAAGGGACCACCTTTGTGTGTTGCATTCATGGCCATGACACGTTGTACCACAAAGTTGTGTGTCGCATGTAGAACTCGGAAGTGCATGATTGGCTGGCCACCAGTACGTACAAGCCGTGCGATAGGAATAACCACTAATAGAGGTTGCATGCTAGTTTGACTTAGCGGTTATAGAGTTAGCATTGGACAGGAAGAACATGATTGAAGTTGACTACCACCCTATCTATCGTAGACTCGCTCGCTACTGAGGAACGATAGGTAGACTGTATGCTATAGACTCGCTCGATACTGAGGAATAGTATATGGTGTTGTGATTCGCTACTGAGGTACTGCATTGGTATTTTCTTGACTTGACCCGGTAGTCATGCGACCATGAACTGTTCTTAAAACTGCATCCACTTAGACTGGTTAGGCTACCCTATCCGTTAGGTACGAGTACTTTTGGTTTGGGTACATGTATCTGACCGTGGCTTAGAACAATAACTTGTCACGGATTAGTTCGTCACATCTTGTCCTTGTTTGGTTGTAGGTGTGACTTACTACTTCGATGAGAAGGTATTGAACCTTGTTGTACCATATTGGATTCATAGCATGGGAAGATACGTTACCGTGAATTAGTTTACCATCTCCTGTCCTTGTTTGGTTGGGGGGATGGTACGCTCGTTCAGTAGGTGCGTATTGGACCATGTTATAATTCGATTTACTTATTTATTGAGCAATATTTATTCAGTTTATATGGCATGCTATTATGTGTCTTGTTACGTCCCTCTGAGGACCTGGTTGTCTTGCCAGGTGTGTGCTATTGTCTTTCGCAGGTGTTCTAGCTCTAGCCGTGATCTTCGCTATTTCCTCGAGGACGATTGCATTTGGATCGTCTTCGCTTCGCTCGTCACTCATTTCATTTCTATTACTTTTCTTTATTTTGTTGGTAGTGGATTTGTCTCCGCCCAACATATTGTATCAAGACAATTCTTTCTCATTATATGACATCTTATTTCATTTATTTTTGTGTGAGATTAGTTATGGTTCAACTGCATTTTACAGCTTATGTATTTATACGAGGTTTCCATATATTGGAGTATACTTCGTATGAATACAGCTGGCATGTCTACGTACCTAGTCCTACATATTTTGGGACTGGGGCGTTACAGATGGTATGGTTCCTATCATTTGAAATCTGAATTTAGGATTTGACAATCTGGATTTCCTCCTGTGGTTGAAACCTGAGAATGTAAGTGTTAACTGTTTGTTTTGGGCTGAACCTAAAGCACCTGGCAATGGGTTGCATTACTGTTTTTCTGAAAACCTGGAAACACATAGGCATTCACTGTTCTGTTATCTTTCCTATTGATTGGCATAAACTGAAGTTTAAAACTCAGGTTGTGGAGTCATGGTTTGGTTCTTTCCTATTTCCTGTCCAGGGAAGTTTTGAACTGTTATTAGATTAAGCTTTTTAAAGGGAAATATGAGAATGTATGGAAGTTTGACTGAAAGTTGGGTTTTGCCTTATGGCTGAAAACTGGAAAACAGTGTACTGTTGTACACTGATTTTTCCTTTTCATTTTCTTATGATTTTGGGTGTTATTTTTCCCATGTGGTATAACCTGGAAATGTTAGAAGTAATAGCTAATCTAGGAATTAGTTTATGATTGAAAGCTGAGATTTCAGCAGTGTTTAAACTGAAATAGTATTGAGATGTAATCTGAGTTTTCCTATTTAAATGTTCACTGATATGTTAAATCCTGAGATACCTACTTAATGCTCTTTGGTTGTTAAATTCCTATTGACACTTGCTATACTATTGTAATGCCTCACTAACACACACACACACTCTTAGTTTTTTCTCTCTCTCTTTCACTGTTGTATTGTCCTGCACACTGTTTTACCGTCACACAGATTTTCCCACACAGTCCTCCCCTCTCCCTTTCATACACACACATGTATGACACATCACTCTTTCCATGTTCACACACACACACTTACATGTGTCACATAGCCCCTACTTACTAGTTCTTTTCCTCTCAACTCTCTCCCTATATAAAATGCTCTATATATATATGTTGTATATATATAGGTGTAAGCCTTTATTCATGTATATATATGAATTTCATGATAGATAGCAAGATATGATGTTGCCTATGATGTGTGTTGTTTGTTTGGCTTGTATAGCCTTGGAATGATGTGTGTTGTCTAGTATAGGCTTGTTAGAGCCTAGAATGACTTGTTAGACCTGGTTAGTTGAGTTTAGACTATTTTGACCATAGTTGACCTAGTTTGACTTCTAGGGTTGACCAAGTTGACCAAGGGTTGACTTTGGCCTAGATGGACCTAGAATCATGTAGAATGCATAGTAGGATTTCATTATTCCATTTTGGACTTGTTGTGACTTGTGCTATTCTGATTAGGAGCCAGACACCACTCTCGAAAATACTTTTCATATTGGACACTCAGATAAGGCGGAGTTCTCTGATCATTTCATATCCTGCTTAGAACTATTTCCTGCAGTAGATTACTTTACTTGTACTGTCACGTTGGTCACACGGATTGGTACTATATGGATCCCTTCTTGAGATTATCCTTAGGGAGCATTGGGTACTCTATTTTCTGTGCGTTTCACTTACATGGCGTATCACTATGCTTTGTTGGTTCTTCGATCACTTGTGACATATACTCTTATGATCATAGAGTCTTCCTGGAATCCTTATCCCATTTATGGGTCTACTATGTATCACCCTTCGGGGGCTTACCACCCTTCGGGGGCTTATCACCCTTCGGGGGCCTTACATAGTATCATAACATAACCTGGTTGGATCCTTGTGTATTGATTGGGGGTACGGGGGAGTAGAAGTGGACATGTGAATAATACACCAGTAGTGTAGCATCAGAATCATTCCATAGTGTAGCATCAGAATCATCCCATGCCATTTACATGTCCATGTTGTACTCTGACTCACTAGCCACATGTTAGTTCTCTATTTATAGTAGATATTTCTATTACAGCTTTCTCTCTCTGTTTACATACTGCACTTCTTTCAGTACTTGTATCTTACTTTACTGCATGATTATATCTTCTAACCTGCTATGAACTGTTGAGATGTACTGTACTCGCTCCTGTCCTGACTGGACCTGTTGAAAATATTACAGAGGACGAGGAGGAGGCTGGTCTGGATACTTACTACGGGGCAGCCTTAGATGACACCTGCGAGTTGGACCCTCAGGAGGACCCAGCTCTAGCTGAGGATATCACCCCGATTGCCTAGACTAGATTAGTTAGGCTTATCATCTTTTATGTAGTCATGAGACATGTTTTAGCTAGACTATATTTGGAGTTCAGAGTTGTATTATTCTTTCATTCTGTATCTGAGACCATGTACTTCTGGATATTGCTGGGATTATCTTAGACTACTTTTCATCTATTTATTTTCTTAAGTTCTATTTCATATCGTGCTATCTCTTCCTTAGTTGTGATTGAGTTTTACTGCTATGTCACCCCCATTCGGGGAGTATAAACTGTTTAGAGATATATTGCTAGATGATTGTTGATCTAGGACATCGTTCTACCGCCGACACTGCGGCGTAGGCTGGACGTACCCACGTCTCGTGCCCTTACTCTAGGGTACGGGTCGTGACACGTTTTTAGTGGTGGCCCATGCAGGTCAAGACTAGAAGTGTAGTGGTATTCGAACTAGAGTATGATTCCCGACATCGAGGTGGTACCTCCCTGTACCGCCCCTGCTGCCCAGGAAGAGGGCCTTCCTGTACCGCCCCTGCGTAAGCTGTCGTCGAGGTGGTGCCTCCCTGTACCGCCCCTGCTGCCCAGGAAGAGGGCCCATCCAGACCTCCAGCAGCCAATAAACAGAAGCACGTAGAGGCCCGTTTTGACAAACCTTTGCAAAGAGAAATGTTTCGGGGCTAGCCAAGCCCCACAACTTCGACATACTAGCACAACTTGCCGGTACTCCTGCCCGCTTATCTCTGTTCGAGCTTCTTCGTCTTTCCAAAGACACCCGCGAAGCTCTCTGTGAAGCCTTGAAGGATGCTGAGTCCTTCATCAGTCAGGTTAAGCAGCCTGAGGTTATCCCAACCACATGTGCGCACTGCCATTATGCAGAAGAGGTCATCCCCAACATAACCTTCACCCAACAAGACATGCTGCTCAAGCACAACCGGCACAACATGCCACTGTATTACACATGGTATGTGGGTTCCATCAAGGTGAAGCGAATTCAGATTGACCAGGGTCTTCCCAAAGCATTATTCCGAGGACTCCGCTCTCAACATTGGGAATCCCGATGCACCGTCTGGCACCTTCCAATACTACAATCAGCGATTTCAATGCCAGTAAAAGTGTACCGCTGGAGAAAATTCGACTGAAATGTCATATTGGTAATCTCCGAACCGAAGTGACTTGTTATGTCGTAGACGCCGACGTCAACTACAACCTCCTGCTAGGTCGACCGTGGCTGCACGAGTACATGGTTGTGTTGTCTACACTCTACCAATATATGAAGTACGTGTCCACTAACGACATCATCCGAACAGAGTTCATAGACATTGACCCTTTCAAGGGGGTCGAAGCCTACTTCACCGATGCTAGCTTATATAAGTCGCTCGATAAAGGAGAAGCCAATGATGCTGATGACGAAGCAGAAACATCGGCGGAGACAGACGTGGAGGTAGAGATGATTCCCGACGCTCCTTTAAAAATTTGACTCAAAGGAAAACTACCTCAGATGCTGCCTCCCATGGCAATCAAGTTACCTGGAAAAGCACCGACTTCTCTAGGTAGAACACCTACCGAAGCTCCTTTGAAGATGCGGCTCAAGGGAAGACCTCATCAAACGTCGGCTCCTCTTGTGGCAAAACTACAGGGGAAGGCACCGGTCACCGAAGACGCAGTTGAGGCACACCTGAAGGTGCATCTTAAAGGCAAGCCTCCGCAATCTTCAGCCTCGCCCAAGATGCAAGAGAAGGCCCACGTAGGCCTCTCAGATCCCAAGGTCAAGCCTGTGATGAGTTCTTCCGAACCAGCCCCAGTGCTCACGGATGAAGGGTTAGGAGAATACATATCTGCTGACATAGATGCACCTTCTCTTGACAATGTAATTCCACGAGACAAAATCTCGTGTTTTATCAATAATAGAGTGTCTTTTATTATAGTCTTCCATATTGGAATGCCATGTATACACTAGATAACGCTCTATGGTCATTACAAACACAAATAACGACCGTCAATCATGTAGATCAAGTAGTCCCGTCCCAAGAAGTCTGTTTTAGTCCCACCACGAAACCGGGACGAAGAGCCCATCATCTTCGACAAAGTCGAGCGTCATCAAGACCTCCCGCCACTCGAGCCAGAACTGGATATCGGCAGAATACAAGTCTATCGGTACACGAAAGGCAAAGTACCTCATCCAAAGATGGGTTACGAACTGAAAAGCAACAAGGGTCTGAACTACGGCAAAGGCCAGCGTCTTCCCTCTGACTCCCAACCCCCAAAGGAAAGCCGCAGGACTACTATCATCGTACTCGACGGGGGTGGAGGGGGGGTGGGCTATGTCACGCCGCCGACAACTCCAGAAAGTTCGAAAGCAGAAGAAGTGAGCGCTCTCATTCATCTGAAGCATCAACTTTGGATTCCGATACCAGTATCAGCTCAGTCTTCAGGAAGGTGCTATCAGTCAATATGGCATCTGTACAATCTCGAAAGGATGAAGGCGAAGACTAAACGCCGAAATTCTTCGAGGAAGAACCTTGGGCTCAACGCTTAGGAGCGCAGTGGGAGTCTCGTTTTGAATTACGTGAACCCCCTACCGAAGACAAAGTCTAGCAGATCAACCTTGGGGACGAGTCTTCTTCCAAACCTATCTTTGTCAGCAAGAGTCTAAGGGGAAGAGACCGGGATTCTTTAGTCCAATTGGCCAAAGAATGCATCGACTTCTTCGCCTGGAGCTATGAAGATATGCCGGGACTTGATCCCCAGATCGCGATGCATAGACTTAACATTTTACCTGATGCTAAGCCTATAAAGCAGCAACAACGACATTTTCGTCCTGATATTATGAACGCTATCGATCAAGAAGTGGACAAACTCTTGAGCAGCGGGTTCATTCGTAAAGAGCAGCATCCGGATTGAGTGGCCAATGTCGCCTTGTCACCAAGAAGAATAGGAAGATACGAGTCTGCATCGACTTCAGAGATCTCAATACTTCTTGCCCGAAAGACGAATTCCCGCTTCCAATCACTGACGTGATGATCGACAATACATGTGGATTCGAACGCATGTCTTTCATGGACGGGTACTCGGGCTACAACCAGATCAAAACGTTCCCCGATGACGCAAAACACACGTCGTTCCGGACTCCGAAAGGGATTTTCTGCTACACATAATGCCCTTTGGTTTGAAGAACGCTGGTGCTACGTACCAACGAGCTATGAGTATCATCTTTCGCCAACATCTATGCAAAATAGTCGAATGCTGTGTTGATGATATCGCCATCAAGAGCCTCTTCAAAGGTGATCCTTACAAGACCTAAAGACAGTCTTCGATCTCATGCGAGCGCACCAACTCAAGATGAACCCCGCTAAATTCTTCCTGGGGTTTCTAACAGAAAGTTCTTGGGCTTCATTATCACGGCGAAAGGCATTCATGTCGACCCCGAGAAGACCAAAGCCATCCTTGACATAGACCCTCCGAAGAACCTCCGAGAACTTTGAGGCCTACAAGGGCGTCTTGCATACATCCGAAGGTTTATAGCAAACCTTTATGGAAAATATCAACCCTTCACCCAGCTCATGAAGAAGGGAGTCTCCTACGTCTGGACAGAAGAATGTCAGAAAGCTTTCGATGATATCAAAGCTTACTTGACGAGCCCGTCAGTCCTAGTGGCACCCGTCGCAGGCAAACCATTTCTCCTCTACGTCGTGCCATGGATCATTTCCTCGGTACTTTGTTGGCTCAGAACAACGATACAGGCTACAAGCAAGCTATTTACTACCTTAGTAGAACAATGATCGGGGCGAAACACCGGTACAACCCCATCGAAAAGAATGTTTGGCTTTGGTATTCGCCATCCAGAAGACTCGCCATTACGTTTCGGGCCAAAAATTTATGTCATCTCCTGAGTCAATCCACTAAGGGTTCTCATGACGAAGCCGGGATCATTGAACTCCCGACTAGCTATATGGGCAATCCTGCTGACACCGTATAACATGGTATTCATCCCACAAAAAGTCGTCAAGGGCCAAGCTCTAGCTGACTTTTTAGCAGCGCACCCTATCCAGAGTCCTCCAGACTCTATGAAGACATCACGGATGAGGTCCAAGTATCAAACGTCGCCGAAGAAAACTCCGTCCGACGGGTTTTTTTGATGGTGCTTCGAAAACAGGCCCCAAAGGCCAAATCATCGCAGGAGTGGGGGTGGTCTTAGTCTCCCCCGATCAGCTGGTCATCCAGCGTGCTTATTCCCTTTCAAAGCCGTGCTCCTAAAATGTTGCCGAGTACAACGCTCTCATCATGGGACTCCAATTGGCACGACAACTGGGGGTGGATCATCTGGAAGCTTATGGCGACTCAAAACTCGCCGTTAACCAGATCCGAGGGCAGTACGAAGTTCGTCATGAAGATCTGGTTCCTTACCATGAATTTGCATTGAATATTATCTCAACCTTCACCAAGTTCTTCATAGAACACATACCTCGGCTACAAAACCTGGAGGCTGACGCTCTGGCTGGCCTTGCAGCTTCATTAGCAGCACCCTTCGGACTCAACACTATATCACGGTAGTTGGTCGAGACTTGGTCTGTCCTAAAAACAACCTATGCACACAAATGGCCCATGCCATGACGACAAGTTCCAGTGTTAATGTCCGAGACTGGAGGTTCCCATTCATCGACTTTGCTGTCTATGGAATTCTCCCAGAAGACCCAAAAGAAGCCGTCTCAGTCATAAGGCGTTCCCTTTAATTTTATTATGATACAGCTACTAAAATGCTGTACCGACGTTCCTACGATGGACTTCTCCTTCGATGTTTATCCAACGAAGAAGCAGCCGAAGCCCTTCGGAAAGCTCATGACGGGACTTGTGGGGCTCATCAACCTGGCCCTATGTTGCAGGATCGACTGTGATGCATGGATTACTACTGGCCAACCATGGCAGCCGACGCCATCGACTATGCTAAAAAGTGCCATGCTTGCCAGCTTTACGTCGACTTTATCCAAACACCATCGAAACCACTACATCCTACGGTCGCCTCCTGGCCCTTTGAAGCTTGGGACATGGACATTGTGGGACCTATAATCCCTCCTTCATCGAGGGGACACCGCTTTATCCTAGCCATCACCGACTACTTCTTCAAATGGACAGAAGTAGTTCCACTGACGAAAGTGAAAAGCTCTAGGGTGATCAGCTTCATCAAGCATCATGTCATCTACCATTTCAGGATACCCCGTAGGATTATCCATGACAATGGTCCACAGTTCATCAGCCATATTTTTAGCAGATTCTGTGACAAGAATCATATTCAGAACGTGGCATCAACTGCCTACAATCCGGTAGCGAACAGATTAGCTGAGGCTTTTAACAAGACTATCGTCAGGCTACTCAAAAAGTTCGTGTCATCCAACAAACGTGACTGAGATGAAAAGCTCGACAAATGCCTTTGGGCCTACCGTACAATGGTACGGACTCCGACGGGCAACACACCATTCTTCTTAGTCTATAGGAGTGAAGCGGTACTGCCTCTCGAGATCCAGATACCCTCACTCCATGTAGCGATCACAAACCAATTGATAGAAGAAGACAATCAACGCTGCCGTCTGCGATAATTGGAGGCACTTGACGAAAAATGTCTCCTAGCGCAGCAGCGCATTAAACTCTTTCAAGCCCGTATATCACAGGCTTTCAACAAAAAGGTCAAGCAGAGGACTTTCCAAGTAGGCGACCTAGTCCTAGCAGTCAGGAGGCCGATGGTGTTGACTCACAAAATACTAGGAAAGTTCGAGCCCAAGTGGGAGGGACCTTTTATCATAGAGACGATAAACTCAAACGTGCTTACCGCCTCGCTCGACCAAACGAGGACTTGTTCATGATGTCCATCAACGGCAAGTTCCTAAAGAAGTACTACTCTTGACATCTTTCAGATATGTACTTCCATCTCTACCTAGCAAGGAATCAGTGGACCTGATCATCAAAGCTCACGTGCACCTCCCTTTCACAAAATCTTATGCTTTCGGAACCTAGTTGTTTCGTGGCATTCTATCTCCAGTAGAAGAACAACCACATCCATATTACCTCTGAGTTGCTCCTCTACCGTCTCTTGGAAGTAACCTCTACTATACTAGCATCCAATGCGGCCCGCAGCTCTACTTTCTCCTGCATGGACTGAGATAGTCTCTCCGCCGCAGCCTCAGTATCGGCCACCTCGCGGTCCCAGATGGCCACCGTGGCCTGATAAGACGACTCAACTTCAGCTATCAATTTCTTATTTTCTGTTTCTATCAGAGCAGAAAAATTATTTTGCCGAATACTCTGAAGTTCGGAAAGGTGCTTGTCAAGCTCAGCCACCGACGCCTCCAGAATCTCAGCCATATAATCATGGCCCCAGTAGGAACGTATCAGACCTATGTAAGGGAGCGCCATAGTTTTCGCGTCGCAAAACTCCCGTTCGCATTCAGCACTATCGATACGCCTTTCTACATCATCTTATATACCGCCTCAATGGCGAACTGCACATATTTATCCACGTCTGCCAACACCTGAGGCGTCATAACAGGCGTTCGAGGAGCTATTGTGAGGTTGAGGAACATCCCCCCACGAGCCGTGGAGCCGGAACCTCAATGTCATTAGTTTCTTCCCCATCGGTAATACGGATTCCGTCGCTAGCTGAGGAAGCTAGAGAGGGACGCAACACTGTCCCCCAAGTGGAGGGAGCAGGAGGTATGTCCTCCATCATGGGGCCCTTGCCCTTATTAGAGTCAATGGTGGATGGTCCCCCGACATCTGGGTTGATGGTATTAACCCCGGTCGGGGCAGGGCGGCTCTCCCTTTCGTTCGAAGCGACAAGGTCCGCCCCTGACAGTTTAACCTCCCTCGGAGCCAGGCTCGGAAAATAAATCTCATCACCCGCATCAGCTACCTCTACAGGGATAGGTGTAGGGCTCGGCAGTGACGCCGACCCTACCACATCACCCCCACTTCCGGGGCAGGGGTAGGGCTTGGCTACGAGGCCTCGTATACGACCAGCGCCTCGGTACCACAACCGAAAAGAAGCCCGGCAGGCAAATTCTTCTCGGAGACGTCTCCGCTAAACGCAATCTCTCTGGCAGCTGGATCAACATCTTCCTGCGAGCCATCGTCAGAAGAAGACGAGCTCCACACATCCTCCTCGTTTGGAAGGACTTTTCCACAACTTCCTTTGGGGCCCCGACGCTTTGCAGGCACCCCCTTAACAGTCGGTTCTACTCCCGTCGAGGCTCCATGTCGCCCTCCTGATGGACCGACCGAGAGACTTCAGCAACCTGAGGCGCTAGTACATCTTCAGCTTCCCTTCCAACATAATCTGGAGACACCGAAATCTCCACAGAAGCGACATCATTAGTGCTTCCCTCCCTGGAAGATATTGTAATCGGAGGAATGCGTACGTCGAAAGAGCTCGCCACCTCCTTCGGCCTACTAATACTCGGTTTTGAAACCCGAGATTTCTTCTTCGGCACCTTCTACAAAAAGGGAGACATAAGTCATAGAAATCAAAGAATAAACCAGACTATGTGGGACGTCTTTACCTCTCGGGAGCTGATTCTGTTGGTACAACAGGTGGCACTCCCGGAGCTCCCCCCTCTGGAGTCGTCGCCTTCCTCGCCCTCTTCGGCGCAGACGAACCCGCCTCCGTCAGCCCGCCTCTTTCCAGCTGGGGGCTCTTCCTGAGTACCCCCTGTTGATGCTGCAGCAGCAGCCCGATAACCTGCAACCTCTTGTGGACAATATGACCGGGCCACCGCCAGCATGTTGTTCGTTGACTCTAGCTGAGTGCCAACGATGAAACTAGTCTCCCTGTCATATTCATCGGATACAGTGCTCATGGCACAATACAACTTAACAGCCGAATACAAGATCTGCGGCCGAGGGTTGTGAACTGGCATAGTAAAATAAACTCCAGTGCATCCGGCGTTGTAATATTGCCAACCCCGGGCTCCATCCAGTAAACTCTCGACAAACCCCTGACTATTACTGGGGTTCCTTAACATTAGCTGGGTGTAACCAAACTGACGTACAAACGGCTCGACAAATACGGCTCCAGATAACACCTATTCTTGTTGCGATAGACCAAATAGAAGGCCGAATACTCTACAACCAGTAAAACCCCCATGTCGGCAGGGTGCTCGTATCCTCACTGGAGTCTTCCAATTCTTGGTCAGCCTCGAAATCTATGAAAACGGGACTGACCTTGGTGATCTCCCACCCTGAAGATAAGACAAAACCCTCCTACAGACAGGGACACCAGTGTGCAGCCACTTCCTCTTATAGAAGCGACAGATAAAGGCGTCACCTTCAACATGATCATCTTCAGGGCCTGGGCTCATCACATTTGGATGATGCAGAATCAACCATCCCATCAGATAATGGAACGGTAGCTCAGCTCGGGGAAAGTTATCTTTCTTTCCCCCTCATGGACCACATCGTCAGCAAAAACTCTCAAACCCCGCAGCAGGTTACACACCATCGCGGAAAGGAGAGCCAGAGGGCGACCAAAAACTAGTTTTACCGCGAGCAAAATGAGGTTCCTTCTCACTCTCTCTACAGATCCAGATCCGTCCAAGAACACATAGTCTCGGAGCCATATCATCAAGTATGCAGTCAACACTGCCTTGGAAGACATCCGGTGCACGCAATGCCAGAAACAACAGTATACGTCGTCACCGCTCTCATTTAAACGAGGAGTCTTCTCGCCTAGTCAGCTCATGTCGGAGGTCACCTCCGTATGACTCAGTCCCTGCAGAGTCACAAACCGAATCTTGGAAGGGTCCGTCAGGTCCTGCTTGAAGACGTAATCCCTCCAAGCAGTTACATGGGGCTGTGACCCGTCCTTATCCTCCGTTGCATCAGATAATGGTGGCTCGCCACCTTCTTGAAAACAGCTATCATCTCTGAGTCCTTGTCTTCCAGAACTTGGATCTTTTCATTTGTCAGAAAATATTCCTCATACGGCTCCGAGCCCCGTGGAAGCTTGGACACCTCATACATCTTATGGAGGGCCAATCCCAACTCCCCACCAGAGTAAAGAAAGTGCCAGTCTGGGTGTTGAACATTTCCAGGAGAGAAAGATACATATGACGATTAAGGTCGACACCTGCTTGGGTGGTACGAAGAGCAGCGGTCAGCCCAATTGCTTTCAGCTCAGTCTTGAACTTTGTCAAAACCCAAAGGGTCAGCTCGTCCCACTTCGACACGTGGTGACCCCAGCCCTCAAATCGAAAACCTCCTTTCGGGTACATAACCTTCGATATTAGCATCCGACTTGCAAAGGTCGAAGCACAAAAGGTGAAGGTGTTAGGGAGAACATCACTATAAATGCTTCCAGGGCACAAAGTTCGGCAATGGTACGAGGTCCCGGCTCACGAGGAGGCCAAGTATTCCTTTGATTCGAAGTAACATCAATACGAATGGTACCCCCCACTGCCCCTCCTTGAGAAGGAGTAAGTTCCCATGGCATCCTCCTCTTGGATGCCAAACGATAGAAAGCTCTCAGTGGCAATTGACGCTCAAATGTCGTATGTACAGGGCCATGCCCTTTGCCGTGAAGAACCAGTCTTCCTTGATCTTCAGTATCTTTGCCTCAGTGGAGATCAAGCGGTCACCAAACAGAAAGGCCGATTTCAAGAAAGTCACATTCTCGGATTCAGCAGATTTCAGTTTGCCGCTCTCCATCATAGTTTGGAGAAAAACAGACGACTGATCCCGAATTTGCAACATCCTCTCGGAGGCTGATCCAGCATTATAGCAGCCTTCGCTGGGTTAATAACTTTCTCATTGAAGTCAACCCCCATTTGGCAAAGGAAAGCATCCAGAAGGACTTCGTTTAGCAAGGGGATAGTCATCGACACTGACATAGCAAAAACAAGTCAGGCAGCAAGGAAAATTTTAGAGGCTTTAAAAAAAGGCAAAGCATCTGGGGTACAACAGCAGTCTGACGCATCATCAGGGCCTAAACCATGCGCATCAGCAGCCTGGCGCATCATAAGGGCCTAAACCCATGCGCATCAGCAGCGAAGCTTCGGCGCATAATCAGGGTCTAAACCCATACGTGTCAGTAGAGAAGCTTCAGCACATAATCAGGGCCCAAGCCCATGTGCGTCAGCAGTGAAGCCTCATCACATAATCAGGGCCTAAACGCATACGCGTCAGCAGAATAGCCTCAGCGCATCATCAGGACAGAAGTCTATGCAAGTCAACAACAAGTAGTTAGGCACAGCAACAGGATGCAACTCATCCGTGTGCCCCAAACTGTCTAAAAATATTGGGAACCACAAAGACAGAAGACACCCACCCGTCACTGTTGGCCGAACGTCGGCGGGAGTCACAGTGACGATGAGAGCGTCCTCCTCGTCAAACTCCATCGGCTCCTTACCCCGGCCTTGTCCTCGGCCAACACCACCGCGAGGAGTCTTGGGAGCCATCTCGTAAAAAGAAGTCAGGATTTTTTGAAAGAAGAAACTCTAAAGAAGAAGAAAGCAAAGAGAGGAAGAACTCTCTCTCTCCATCAGACGCCTATTTATAGGCTTGGACATACGCAAAATCGATGAACGATGACGTCAGCCACCGCTTAGGGTTCTGCGAAATGATAACTGCGGATATCCAAAAAATCATCATTAATCTTTTTTCGTTTATGCCGAAGCATTATCATTTGCATTTAAAACTGAGAGGAACGTGCGCCTCATCACAGATGCGCGAAACAATCATGCGCCCCGAACAGTCATACGTCCCATTGAAGACACCACCATGCTTCTTATTCAAAGTATTCCAAAACTTGACGAAAAGTTTTGAAAACTTTGAAGGGGGTCTTGTTGAAGCATAAATTTCAGGTGCATCTATAGGCTAGAATTCCTATGCGCTTAATACTACATGCGCCAGAGAGCATGAACTAAGTACTTGGCACAGCAAAGGACAGTAAAAGTACAGACATTAAAAGAAGATTTTTATTTCATATAAAAGTCTACTACATATCTAAAGAAAGGCTTTACAAAGGAGAACTTCTACAAAAAGAAAGAACCTAAGACTACAGCCAAGCGCAGTAAACTGCCATGCGGCCCCATGCCAGGCGCATCATCCGTCAGGCGCATCTCTTCAGCGTCCCAGTCAGGTGCATCTCTTCAGCATCTCAGTCAGGTGCGTCTCTTCAGCATCTCAGCCAGGTGCATCTCTTTATCATCTCAATCAGATGCATCATGAAGTCTCAGCATATGCGCTCTACTTCGATTTTGAGCATAACAAGGGTGGGCGATCAACCTCACTCTAGCTGGAGGAAGAGATCTCCAAAGCCCAAGGAAGAGGAAAACACCGCAATTTCGATCTGCGGCTCTTCCAGTATAACGGAGACGGGACTCGAGCATCCTGATCTTTGGATGCAACAGGCACCTTCGGCTTGTATCGGGAGCCCACAATCCTAATTTTGGATGTAACAGTCACCTTCACGAGTGCGTACGAAGATGACTCGACGCATCTTCACCCTCGGGAGCGTCTTGTCAACAGAATGACTCGAGCAAAGAAGTTCATCTCCATACGAGAAGACGAAAGAAAACGAGAAACAAACTCTCTCCTTGCTGCTATTTATAGGCTGGACAAATCAAACCCACGCACCAAGTGGCGGGCTCTCCGAATCCCATGCATTGAATTTGCATTCATGGTGATAAACCTGTCCCCTTGAATTCAGCCAAGTTAAAACAACTATTTAAAGCACTCGAAGAACTCAACAGTCGGACCAATGCAGATACGCCATACAACAGACGTACCGGTCAGATCCCGCACATCATACAGACGTGCCCATCAGAACCAAGTGCCTCGTAAGGATGCGCTCCACGTGTCCCTAAGCGCCTAGTGGAATGCAAAGCAATACGCCCACTCAAGAGCATTAAATACTGAAGTCTGAAACGATAGCAGCCATGCCTCGATGACAGAGCTGGCATCAGCTTTTGCAGAAAATAAAGCGTCACTGACGTCAGCGTCATCATTACTCTCCTCTGTCGGTTACAAGCCATGTGGCCGACCAACCACTCGCATGTGCCTCTGCAGCCATGTGCCCAAAGATGTGCATGCGCTTCAAAAGCCATGCGCCTCTTACTTACTTCTTATCACAGAAGTCAAGCTGCTGCATGTGCCTCCCCTGCCATGTGACCAAAACATGCACCTCAAAAGCCATGTGCCCAGACGGGTTCATAATTCCTAAAGATTACGAGCTAAATCTCCTCGTGCGCCGGATCCCAGGTGCAGCCCATCAGATCCCTCTCCACCAAATTCAAGATCTTTGGGCCACGGACATACGCTGTAATGCCCCAGTCCCAAAATACGTAGGACTAAGAACGTAGACATACCTGCCGTATAATAAATATACGTAAGCTGTAAAATACAGTAGAACCATGACTAATCTCATCCACACAAAATAAATGAATAAAAGATATCATATAATGATAATGAATCGTCTTGATATAATATGTTGGGCGGAGACAAATCCACGACCAACAAAATAAAGAAAAATACATGGAAAATGAAATTAGTTTGGCGAGCAAAGCGAAGACGATCAAAGTGCAATCATCCTCGAAGAAATAGAGATGATCATGGCCAGGGCCAGAACACCTGCGAAAGACAAGAGCACACACCTGGCGAGATAACCAGGTCCTCAGAGGGACGTAACAAGACACATAATATCATGCCATATAAACTTAATAAATATTGCTCAAATAAATAAGTCAATTGAATTATAACATGGTCCAATACACACCTATTGAACTAGCTTACCATCCCCCTAACCAAACAAGGATAGGAGATGGTAAACTAATTCACGGTGACGTGTCTTTCCGTGCTATGAATCCAATATGGTATTCGGACCCCAACAAGGTTCAATACCTTCTCATAGAAGTAGTAACCCACACCTACAACCAAACAAGGACAAGATGTGGTAAACTAGTCTGCGACAAGTTATTGTTCCAAGCCACGGTCAGATACAAGTACCCAACCCAAAAGTACTCGTACCTAACGGATAAAGGTGCCTAACCAATCTAAGTGAAATGTTGTTAAGAACAATCCTTCATGCATGGGCCATGGCTAAATAGGATCGGCATGGTCCCACCTTGGGGCACCAGAGGCCCAATCAATAAGAGCATAACGTTTCGCAGAACGTCAGTGGCTGTCAGTAATCATGGGTAATCTGATCCGCATCTTCGACGGAGCTCACGGGTTACAAAAGGGAAAGTGCATCGAAGCCCATACGCTAAGGAATTGTCCTCCCCGTCTAATGCCTATTATGTTGTATCCACAACACAAAACCTCTATTAACCGCTAAGTCAAACTAAGCATGCAACCTCTATTAGTGGTTATTCCTATCGCACGGCTTATACGTACCGGTGGCCAGCCAGTCACGCATGTCCGTGTTCTATATGCGACACACAACTTCGTAGTACAACGTGTCGAGGCCAATGAATACAACACACAAAGGTGGTCCCTTAATCTAGGTTTAATGTGTAAGAAAACTAATACATAGCAGAAAATATAAATGAACAGTAAGTTCTAACAGGTTGTGCCATGTATCACAGTTTATTTTGCATAAATAAAATAATGCATAAAATATGAGCTAAATAAATAAACAACAAGTGGCAAGGTGTCTTGCCTGGTAGGACGTCTGGTGTACTGCAATGCTCAATGTGGCACGAACTGTGACTTCGGTGTAACAACTACACAAGGGGACCTCTGTTGGCGGCATGGATGGTTCCATCGAGTCCAGGACGGTCAATTTAGTTAGGGTCATTAGGTGGAAGGAAAGAATTGGCAAAGAATAAGAAGATTGGGATTGGTCATGGACATGGAATTGATCGATAGAATTTGGATAAATATATATATGATTTAAAAAATATTTATAATATTGAAATATAATCTATTAGTCAAAATATGCTTTCAAATAAATATCCGAAAAAGTCGTTTTAAAGGCAAAACTGTAAGTTTTGTCAACATAATATTCTACGCTGAAACCCATATCTTATAAATCAAAACTATTTTAAGCGAAACAAAATACTATTAGAAAATTTATTTAAGGTTAAGAAACATATTTTGTAAAAATAACATCTTGATAAAAATCTATACTTTATTGACTATTCACACTTAAGAATATTTATAACTATTTAAAACTAAAATTTCTTGTAGAAAATATTACAACCATATAATAAATTTAAACTCTAAACACGATTTGAAATTACATGCAGGGCAAAGCCCAATACTATATATTTATCACAATATAGTTTTTGAAAATATTTAATATATAGTTCTATATAATATCATTAAGAGCAAATAGCGGTAATAACATAAAATCAATAATAATATTACTAGATAATAAACCCCATAAAAATATTACCTAGTGATAATATTAAGATATTGCACAATTTCTTCTTTTGTAAAAATATAATAATAATAATAATAATAATATAATAATAATAATAATAATAATAATAATAATAAAAATAATGATCAGGTGCTAGCTGTACTAATAATAATAATAATATAATAATAATAATAATAATAATAATGATACTACTACTACTACTACTACTACTACTACTAATAATAATAATAATAAAACAATAATGAAAATACTAATACTAATAATAACTATAAAATATCAGTTCCTATACATATAAAATAATGCAAATGTCTGTACATACATGTAAAGTATTTTACAATATGACCTTTCTCTCCACTCAAGTTTGGCTGCCCTTCATATTTTGAAGGGTGAGGACAAGAAAGCGAGGAGCTGAGAGGAGAGAGAGAGAATGAGATGGGAGAGGGAAAAGAGTGCGGAGAGAGTGGGAGTGAGAGAAATCGGGGGAGAGAGAGGAGCGGTCGGGAGAGAGTGAGATGGGAGAGGGGAAGAAGTCGGAGGGGGTCGTGGGGGCTCACCGCTCCGGTGCCGTGATGGAGGCTAAGGTGGAGGGAGCGGAGTCGGCGTGGCTCGCGGTAGATGTTGGTGGAGGCGCTGCGCCGGAGGAGGCGGCGGAGAAGCTCCGTTCCCTGGAGGGGACGCGATCGGCGATCGGCACCGGTGGCTGGGTCGGCCGGCGATGGGGGAAGTCGCTACAGGGAGAGGAAGCAGCGGGAAATAGATTCACGTGCGGCCCGACCAGTCGGCCATGGCTGGCGCGGCGGTCAGGGGTCGTCGGGTTCGAAGGGTCGGTGGTGCGTCTCAGAACTCGACGGAAGTAAGGGTCCTCAGATTAAATTCTTGTTGATGGTGGTGGTGAATTGTCTTGGCGGTGGTGGCGAGGATGTTGTTTTCTGGTGGCGGGTTGGCCGAAGTTTGGATGTGCAGGTGAGGTTCTATTTTAGGGAACAACGGCGTGTCGCTAGTATGGTTGGTGGTGCATGGTTGTAATGGTGGTGGTGTGGTGATGGCTGTGGCCGTGGGGGTCGTGGGGTTGCCGCGGTGGTGCGGGATGAGTCGTAGGGGTACGGTTTGGCCGGAGGTGGTGGCGACAAGCCTGGATTGGTGATGGTGGTGTTGGCCGAGGCAGGGAGCGGCTGGTTGTGGGGATGGCTTCGGTCGCGGGTTGGAGGCTGGGAGGAGGACACGGGCGGGGACGGGGTCAGAGTAGGACGGCTGTACAGTCCATGTCGAGTTTGTGGAGATTCGTGTCCAGGGTGTTGGACACGAAGGAGAGGGAAAATTTGTATATGTAAAAAAAAGAATAACCTATTGGAAAGACACCCGGGGTCAGACCCGATGCCGTCACGGCTGACACGAGGATGGATGGAACACCGACACGAGGCACGCTTATTTATGGTGGAAAATCTGTAAAATAATTATGGAGAAAATAATATGGAGGCTCCCCTATTTATAGGGTTTAGGAAAATCTTAGTAGATAAGGATTATGAGTATTTAAACCCAAAAATAGATAATTCTCTACTTAATTTAAATAATTTTTAAAACAATTCAAATCAATTCCAAATTCAATCCAAATTAAATATATATAAATCTAAATCCCTAAATTCAAATTTATAAATCATCATAATTAATTTAAACAAATATTAACCGTTTTAAAAATATATTTTTATGAACACTAAAATTATAATAATAATTAATTTTAAAAATTACATTATTATTAAAAAATAAACTAATAAAATATTTATGAAATATATATGTATGCACGAAAAATATTATTTATTATTAGTAATTGTTATAACGAAAGGCTTTGTATAAATAAAATAAATAGAATAATGAACTTGGAAATTTTGGTACGATAGCTAAAATAATTATTATATATATTATTTTGAAACTATAAAAATAGAAAAATATTTTTCTAAAATATGTACGCTCGCACATATTCGCACTCGTCGAGCAATTACGAAAAACAAAATTTTGCACACGACGTACAATGCAACTACGCGACGTACAAATACAAAAAAATAATCAGTACCAAATTTATAAAAATATAGTAGAAATTTAGGGGTTTTACATCCTACCCAACTTAAAAGAATTTCGTCCTCGAAATTAAGAATTAGTAGGGTGAGAAGACACAAGAGGGTATCGATGGGGAACAATCAATTACAATGTTCAATAAAATCATGCCGTAAGGAATCATGATCTAGATCGTAGAAAATAATACGGGTATGGCTGTGGATAATGAATGAGGGTCATGAGTTTAAAGCAACAATTAAAAGTTAAGGGTTAAAGTTAGTCATGATAACATGCAAATGAGTAATATGGTATCAAGAGAATAAATGAAAGACCTAAAAGTTACATTTTGAAAGTAGGTTGAGGGCACGATTTAAGAGAGCGGTTTAGGTTCACCTCTAAATTAAGTGATTAGAGGGTCATGGTAGTATAGGGCCGAGAAAAGGACGAGTAGTTTAAGATGAAGATATAGCAACATTGAGTGGTAATGGTCATAATTGATAGGACAGCTAGAGGAAATTCAAGTACAAGTGCCTTCGTCCTTCTAAAATAGGTGGAGGCGAAAGCAATAAGGAGTTCAAAGACGATGACATCGAATATGAATACATGGTTCAAAGACGACCAAATAATTTCGAAGGAACTGTCAAGGCAGTCGTGGAAAAGATTCTAAAGGCCAAGTTTAATTATGTTCCATCCACGTAGAATAATAGACAAAAGCGAACCAAAGTGCACTTGGTTGATCAGACCATTATGCACCAGTTCTGATTAGACAATATGTTAGTGGGAGCTCTTCCAATAACATATGTCGGTGAATAAGCTTGATAAATAAATGAACTTGCAAATCTAGATTATAGTAGCAATATTAGTCAATATGGTAAAATTATAGGCACGAGAGTTTAAAATTGAGAGGGAGTATAGTCGAACTTCTAAAGGATCTAAGTCATGTCAAGTGATGGTCTTTATACAGTCGTCCTATAGTCTTCTTGTCCAAGTGCTTGGTTGGCTAGACGGGTTAGGGTCCTCTAAATTCTAAAATCTAAGTGAACTTACTAATATAGGTCATAAGGACAAAGGGATTGCTAGGTCACGAGGCATTCTACCCAACTTAAAGAATTAAACTAATGGTATTTTGGGTCAAAAGAGTCATGTCTAACTAGCAGGGATCACCTGTCTAACCTCTAGCAAGCACGAAGTAAAGATAAGAATTATGATAGAAGGAATCAAGCAAGATGCAGTCGATGAGTCGAACGATAGTTCGAATATGGAATCAAGGAAAGATGTCAAGTATGTGGATGAGATCCTAGACTTCTAATCCTATTCGCAGGCTTGCTTGGTACGGTAGAGTAACAAAACAATTTATCTTGACCTGCATGGGCTACCACAAAAACATGTAACGCCCCAGTCCCAAAATTCGTAGGACTAGGAACGTAGACATGCCAACCGTATAATAAATATACGTAAGCTATAAAATGCAGTAGAACCATGACTAATCTCATCCCCACAAAATAAATGAATAAAAGATATCATATAATGATAATGAATCGTCATGATATAATATGTTGGGGGGAGACAAATCTACTACCAACAAAATAAAGAAAAATACATAGAAAATGAAATGAGTTTGGCGAGCGAAGCGAAGACGATCAAAGTGCAATCATCCTTGAAGAAATAGAGATGATCATGGCCACGGCTAGAACACCTGCGAAAGACAAGAGCACACGCCTGACGAGATAACCAGGTCCTCAGAGGGACGTAACAAGACACATAATATCATGCCATATAAACTGAATAAATATTGCTCAAATAAATAAGTCAATTAAATTATAACATGGTCCAATACACACCTATTGAACTAGCTTACAATCCCTCCAACCAAACAAGGACAGGAGATGGTAAACTAATTCACGGTGATGTATCTTTCCATGCTATGAATCCAATATGGTATCCGGACCCCAACAAGGTTCAATACCTTCTCATCGAAGTAGTAAGCCACACCTACAATCAAACAAGGACAAGATGTGGCAAACTAGTCCGCGACAAGTTATTATTCCAAGCCACGGTAAGATACAAGTACCCAACCCAAAAGTACTCGTACCTAATAGATAAAGGTGCCTAACCAATCTAAGTGAAATATTGTTAAGAACAATCCTTCCAACGCATGGGCCCTGGCAAAATAGGATCGGCAGGGTCCTCCATTGGGACACCAGAGGCCCAATCAATAAGAGCATAACGTTCCGCAGAACGTCAGTGGCCGTCAGTAATCATGGGTAATCTGACCCGCATCTCCGACGGAGCTCACGAGTTACAAAAGGGAAAGTGCATCGAAGCCCATATGCTAAGGAATTGTCTTCTCCGCCCAAAGCCTACTATGTTGTATCGACAACACAAAATCTCTATTAACCGCTAAGTCAAACTAAGCATGCAACCTCTATTAGCGGTTATTCCTATCGTATGGCTTATACGTACTGGTGGCCAGCCATTCACGCATGTTCGTGTTCTACATGCGACACACAACTTCATGGTACAACGTGTCAAGGCCAATGAATGCAACACACAAAGGTGGTCCCTTAATCTAGGTTTAATGTGTAAGAAAACTAATACATAGCAGGAAATATAAATGAATCGTAAGTTCTAACAGGTTATGCCATGTATCACAGTTTATTTTGCATAAAAATAATAATGCATAAATATATGAGCCGAATAAATAAACAGCAAATGGCAAGGTGTCTTGCCTGGTAGGACGCCTGGTGTACTGCAATGCTCAATGTGGCACGAACTGCGACTTCGGTGTAACAACTACACAAGGGGACTTCTGTTGGCGGCATGGATGGTTCCATCGAGTCCAGGAAGGTCAATTTAGTTAGGGTCATTAGGTGGAAGGAAAGAATTGGCAAAGAATAGGAAGATTGGGATTGGTCATGGACATGAGATTTATCGATAGAATTTGGATAAATATATATGATTTAGAAAATATTTATAATATTGAAATATAATCTGTTAGTCAAAATATGCTTTCAAATAAATATCCGAAAAGTCGTTTAAAGGCAAAACTGTAAGCTTTGTCAACATAATATTCTATGCTGAAACCCATATCTTATAAATCAAAACTATTTTAAGCGAAACAAAATACTATTAGAAGATTTATTTAAGGTTAAGAAACATATTTTGTAAAAATAACATCTTGATAAAAATCTATACTTTATTGATTATTCACACTTAAGAATATTTATAACTATTTAAAACTAAAATTTTCTTGTAGAAAATATTACAACCATATAATAAATTAAAACTCTAAACACGATTTAAAATTACATGCAGGGCAAAGCCCAATACTATATATTTATCACAATATAGTTTTTGAAAATATTTAATATATAGTTCTATATAATATCATTAAGAGCAAATAGCGGTTATAACATAAAATCAATAATAATATTACTAAATAATAAACCCCATAAAAATATTACCTAGTGATAATATTAAGATATTGCACAATTGCTTCTTTTGTAAAAAAATATAATAATAATAATAGTAAAATAATGATCAGGTGCTAGCTGTAATAATAATAATAATAATAATAATAATAATAATAATAATAATAATAATAATAATAAAACAATAATAAAAATATTAATACTAATAATAACTATAAACTATCAGTTCCTATACATATAAAATTTTGCAAATGTCTGTACATACATGTAAAGTATTTTACAATATGACCTTTCTCTCCACTCATGTTCGGCTGTCCTTCGAATTTCGAAGGGTGAGGACAAGAAAACGAGGAGCTGAGAGAGAGAGAGAGAGAATGAGATGAGAGAGGGAAAAGAGAGCGGAGAGAGTGGGAGTGAGAGAAATAGGGGGAGAGAGAGGAGCGGTCGGGAGAGAGTGAGATGGAAGAGGGGAAAAAGTCGAAGGGGGTCGTCGGGGCTCATCGCTCCGGCGACGTGATGGAGGCTAATATGGAGGGAGCGGAGTCGGCGCGGCTCGCGATGGATATTGGTAGGGGCGCTGCACCGGAGGAGGCGGCGGAGAAGCTCCGATCACCGGAGGGGACGCGATCGACGATCGGCACCGGTGGCTGGGTCGGCCGATAATGGGGGAAGTCGCCACAGGGAGAGGAAGCAGCGGGGAGTGGATGCATGCACGGCTCGACTAGTCGGCCATGGCTGGCGGGCGGTCAGGGGTCGTCGAATTCGAAGGGTCAGTGGTGCGTCTCAGAACTCGACGGAGGTAAGGGTCCTCCCATTAAATTCTTGTTGATGGTGGTGGTGAATTGTCTTGGCAGTGGTGGCGAGGATGGTGTTTTCTGGTGGCGGGTTGGCCGGAGTTTGGATGTGCGGGTGAGGTTCTATTTTGGGGAATAGCGGCGTGTCGCTGGTATGGTTGGTGGTACGTGGTTGTAATGGTGGTGGTATGTTGATGGCTGTGGCCGTGGGGGTCGTGGGGTTGCCGCGGTGGTACGGGATGAGTCAGAGGGGTACGGGTTGGCCGGAGGTGGTGGCGACAAGGCTGGATTGGTGATGGTGGTGTTGGCCGAGGCAGGGAGCGGCTGGTTGTGGGGATGGCTGTAGTCGCGGGTTGGAGGCTGGGAGGATGACACGAGCGGAGACGGGGTCGGAGTAGGACGGTTGTACAGTTCGTATCGGGTGTTGTGGGGATTCGTGTCCAGGATGTTGGACACGAAGGAGAGGGAAAATTTGTATATGTAAAAAAAGAATAACCTATTGGAAAGACACCCGGGGTCGGACCCGAGGCCGTCACGGCTGACACGAGGATGGATGGAACACCGACACGAGCCACGCTTATTTGTGGTAGAAAATCTGTGAAATAATTATGGAGGAAACAATATGGAGGCTCCCTTATTTATAGGGTTAATAAAATCTTAGTAGATAAGGATTAGGAGTATTTAAATCCAAAAATAGATAATTCTCTACTTAATTTAAATAATTTTTAAAACAATTCAAATCAACTCCAAATTCAATCCAAATTAAATATAGATAAATCTAAATCCTTAAATTCAAATTTGTAAATCATCATAATTAATTTAAACAAATATCAACCGTTTTAAAAATATATTTTTGTGAACACTAAAATTATAATAATAATTAATTTCAAAAATTACATTATTATTAAAAAATAAACTAATAAAATATTTATGAAATATATATGTATGCACGAAAGATATTATTTATTATTAATAATTGTTATAACGAAAGGCTTTGTATAAATAAAATAAATAGAATAATGAACTTGGAAATTTTGGTACGATAGCTAAAATAATTATTATATATATTATGTTGAAACTATAAAAATAGAAACATATTTTTCTAAGATATGTACGCTCGCACATATTCGCACTCGTCGAGCAATTACGAAAACAAAATTTTGCACACGACGTACAATGCAACTACGCGACGTACAAATACAAAAAAAATAATCAGTACCAAATTTATAAAAATATAGTAGAAATTTAGGGGTTTTACATACGCCACGTGTCCTTTGACTCAGTTCAGTCCACGAAGGGGTGCTAACCACCCAAGATCTCAGCAACCGAAGAATCCTCTCAGTCGCCACGTGTCAGCTCTCCCACAGCACCACAGGCACAACAGGAAGGATTCAATCCCCAAATCAGGGCACATCAACCATGCGCCCCCGCTACCATCTGCCACGTGGCATTCCCACGACCAGGCGCATCTGACATATGCGCGCATGAGCAGCTCAACTTGCTGCTTATAAATAGAGGGATCATTTTCTTCTTCCACACACACAGAAACAAAGACAGAGAACGAGATCATCAGAGCTACAGAGACGTACGTCCACTCATAGAGATCGGAAGAGACACACAACGTCTTCTTCCTCTCCGTAAGCTCCGGCATCCAAAGCAATCCAGACCTTCTAAGAACCTAGGTTCGTTGTCATATCGTCAACGGAGTCAACGCATTACCACTCGCTCCATCGACACATGACCTAGATAAAAATAAAAGTGTACTTCTAGGACTACATCTAAGTCCTATATTGTAACATTGTTCTGTTTGTGATTGAAATTCCAATTCAAAAATTTTAATGGCAAACACCAAGTACTTCATGCAAAAGCTGGGGTACGACATGGAGGCTACCCCAGGCCTGAATTACGGCAACGGTCGGCGATCGCCTTTGCAGCTATCAACTCCATCTGGAAAACCTCGGGATTATTACGGCTAGTCCAAATGCGGCCTCTGTTATGTTACACCAGCAACAATTCCCGAGAGCTTCGATAAGGAATGCGAGTTGCATTCTCACTCATCCGAATTACCTACATACGATTCCGACGACATCATTGGAGATATGTTCAAGCATACATTATCTGTCAAAATGGCATCCGCTGACATTGAAGAAGAAGATAAGGATCTACTCAAACCTTTGAATTGGAGCCATGGGTCCAACAACTGGATGCACAATAGAAGAAGCGCTTTGAACTACGTGACCCTCCCACTGAAGATGAGGTCATACAAGTTAACCTCGATGATGAATCCTCTCCAAAGCCAATCTTCGTCAGTAAAAGCCTGACGGACGGCGAGCGGAAGTCGTTGTTGCAACTCGTCAGAGAGTATATCGACATCTTGCCTGGAGCTATGAAGACATGCCAGGACTAAACCCCGAGATCGTACTTCATAAGCTCAATATTCACCCGAACGCAAAACCAGTCAAGCAACAGCAACGACGGTTCTGTCCAGACATCATGAACTCCATCGAAGAGGAAGTAAACAAGCTTATAGCTAGCGATTTCATCTGCGAGGAGCAGCATCTAGACTGGATAACTAATATAGTACCAGTTGTCAAGAAGAACGGGAAGATCCGAATCTGCATCGACTTTCGCAATCTGAATGTGACATGTCCTAAGGATGAATTCCCTCTTTCCATCATCGGCATAATGATCGATAATACGTATGGCTTCGAGTGCATGTCTTTTATGGATGGCTTTTCAGGATACAATTAAATCAAAATATCTCCTGACGATGAGAAGCATACGTCATTTCGAACACCGATCGGTGTGTACTGTTACACAGTCATGCCCTTCGGCCGAAAGAATGCCAGTGCTACATATCAACGAGCTATGAGCGTTATCTTCAGAGATCACTTGCGCAAGACGGTGGAGTGTTACGTTGATGACATCGCCGTCAAAAGTTGCTCCAAGGATGATCACTTACACGATTTGAAAACAATGTTCGACCTTATGCGAGCGCACAATCTGAAGATGAATCCCACCAAGTCCTTCCTGGGTGTGTCCAGCGAGAAGTTCTTGGGCTTTGTCATTACTTCTACGGGAATTTACATAGACCCCGATAAGACAAAGGCAATCCTGGAGATGAGTCCACCGAGGAACCTCTATGAACTCCGCAGCCATCAGGGAAGACTAGCTTACATCAGGAGGTTCATATCTAACCTCTCAGGGCGATGTCAACCCTTCACACAACTGATGAAGAAAGGCATCTCTTTCGTATGGAATGAGGAATGTCAATGTGCCTTTGATGACATTAAAGAATACTTAACGAATCTGCCAGTTCTGGTAGTCCCGGTCGCCGGAAAGCCCTTTCTGCTCTATGTATGTACGATGGAATACTCCCTCGGCGCCCTGCTAGCACAAAATAATGATGGCAGGGCACGAACAAGCATATTATCTCAGCCGAATGATGGTGGGGGGTAGAGTATAGGTACATACCGTAGAGAAGGAATGCCTTGCCTTGGTTTTCGCCATTCAGAAAATACGACACTATGTGTTAGGGTAGACTATCCATGTTTTCTCGCGAGTTAATCCCCTTAGGGTTCTCATGACCAAACCACGCGCACTCAGTTCTCGTCTAGCCACATGGGCGATGTTGTTATCCTCTACGACACGGTCTTCGTTCTGCAGAAGGCTATCAAAGGTCAAGCCTTGGCCGACTTCCTAGCAGCCTACCCAGGCTCAGGAACATCAAGAATCTATGAGGAAATCCCAGATGAAGTCGTTAACTCAAATAACTTCACATGATAACATTTGGCGAATGTTCTTTGACAGTACTTCAAGAACAGGGCCACAAGGTGATATCGCTGCTGGAGTTGGGGTAGTATTAATTTCTCCCTCTAGGTTAGTGGTCAACCGGGCATATTCTCTCAGAACCTTGTTCAAACAACGTAGCCGAATATAACGCTTTGGTCATCGGTCTCCGACTTACAAAAGAGGTGGGATTCGAATATCTAGAACCATATGTCGACTCAGAGTTGATCGTCAATCAAATCAGAGGATCTTACGAGGTTCGTAACACGGACCTGATTCCTTATCATCAGACAGCAATTGCCATTATAGCAACCTTGGAGGGGTTCTTTATAGAATATGTTCCTAGGCTCCAGAATACCAAAGCTGATGCCCTAGCAGGCCTCGTCGCTTCCTTGGTGGTTCTAAATTATGCTCATCATCTAGTTGACGTTATAGGCCATAAGCTGGTCTGTCCCAAGATCAACATTCAATTGGATACGAGTTACTCTGCCCAAATAACCAATGATGTGCAAGACTGGAGACTCCCGTTCATCGACTTTGCTGTCTACCGAATCCTGCCTGAGAATGTGAAAGAAGCAACTTCAATCAGAAGGCGTTCTCTCAGATCCTTTTATGACACAGAAACGATAATGTTATATCGATGATATTACGACAGACTACTGTTAAGATGTTTGTCAAATCAAGAATCCAAAAAAGCCTTACGTGAGGCTCACGATGGCGTCTACGGGGCTCACCAATCGGGCCCAAAGTTTCAGACCGTCTCCATCGGATGGGTTACTATTGGCCTACTATGGTAGCAGACACAGTCGATTATACAAGGAAGTGCAAGTCTTGTCAGATATACATAGATTTTATACTGCCATCTGAGTTCTTGTATCCAACAGTGGCTTTTGATCATTTGAAGCATGGAGAATGGATATTGTTGGCCCAATCACCCCACCGTCGTCCAAAGGGCACCGGTTTATTCTTGCAATCACCGACTACTTCTCCAAATGGGCAAAAGCTATTCTGTTGACAGAAGTAAAGACATCAAATGTGATCAGTTTCATAAAACATCACGTTATTTACCATTTTGGACTGCCAAAGAGGATCATTCATGACAATGGTCCGCAGTTTGCAAGCCATACATTCTATCGATTCTGTGACAAGAAACGAATTCAGAATGTGGCTTCAACGACATACAACCCATCAGCTAATGGTCTGGCCGAAGCTTTTAACAAGACCATAATCAAGCTTCTCAAGAAGTTCATGTCTTCAAACAAGCGCGACTGAAATGAAAAGCTGGGTGAATGCTTATGGGCGTACTGCACTACGAGTCGGACGGCTATGAGAAATATACTGTTCTCTCTGGTATACGGGAGCGAGGCAGTTCTCCCATTGGAGACTCAGATCACCTCGCTTCGTGTGGCTCTTACTTACCGGTTGATGTCGGACGATAATTACTGCGCGCTACAGAATTTGGAAGCTTTAGACGAGAAGCACTTGCATGCTCAACAAAGCATCGAGCTCTATCGAGCACGCATCTCTCAAGCCTTCAATAAGAAAGTCAAGTAGAGGACATTCCAAGTAGACGATCTCATCTTGGTCGTTCACAGACCGATGGTCATGACTCACAAAATCGTCGACAAATTCCAGCCCAAGTGGAAGGGTCCATACATCATCGAGACCGTATTCTCCAACAGTGCATACCGGTTCGTAAAATAGAACGGGGACTTGCTCATGATGCCCATAAAAGGTAAATTCTTGAAGAAGTACTATGTCTAAAGACATGCTGGTACTCCCTTAAACCATCAAATCTCCCAAACTATCGAGTTATGTACACCAAGTACCTCTGAACTCATACTCTATCGCATTTTCCTGAGTGGTGAGTCATGTATGATGATACCTCTGAACTTCCATTCTAATGCTTTAACACACAGAGTCTGTCCAGCTTATCGTTATCACTGAGCAAACTTCGTGTTGCTGATTATTGTATATCACGTCCATATTACCTCTGATACTGATAGTCTCCCGACTTAACACCTGTACCCAACCCGGGATAAAAGACATGGTGTTAAGACCACAAAACCTTCAACGTCCATATTACCTCTGTTGGTTTTGTCTCGAAATCTATTACTCGCACTACCAGTGGGCAGAAGAGTAATAGGTCCACCAAAAAATTATTCTTGATTATCGTATATCACGTCCATATTACCTCTGATATCGATAGTATCTTGACTTAGCACCTGTACCCAACCCGGAATAAAAAATATGGTGTTAAGACTACAAAACCTATCACGCCCATATTACCTCTGTTAGGTTTTGTTTCAAATATATTACCTGTACCGCCAGTGTGCAAAAGGGTAATAGGTCCACAGAAGTTATCCTAATATATTACTCGCACCATCGGTGTACCAAAGGGTAGTAGGTCCACAAAATATCCTTTAAATCTATTTGCTTGCATTTTCAGATGCACAAAAGGGCAATAGGTCCACAAAAAGTGTAACACCCAGTTTTCCAGATGAGGGTAATTTTGAAATTTTGTAATTATAATTATTATTGATATTTAATTCATATTATGATTTTAGTAATTTTAATAAATTTTAAACTATTTTAAAACTGGTTTAAGTCATGACTCGTGATTTTGATGTGCTGCTAGTGAAACCTGAGAGACTGCATGACCTAGAGCCTAACCATGTCATTAGCATGATTAATTATCATTTTTAGCCTAGGGGTATTTTAGTCATTTAGACTTATTTGAATTATTTGGTAATTTGTTGAATTGGTGAATTCTAGTTTGATTTTGACTTGTTGAGACCTGGTGGACTAGCCTAGAAGCTAACCCTAGCCATGGTGACCCTAGTCTAGGTTGAGTTAACCTATTTTAGTCATTAGAGAATAGGTTTAGAATGAGGGATTTGGTTTAGTAAATTTAAGTCATGGCTTATGACTAAATGGTTTAATTGATCATGACTTAAGCCCATGGGCCATTTAGTGAACCCTAACCCTAATTAATGAACCTATGAACAGCCACATAGGGATTCCCACCCTATTTAACACTTGTTTATTAGGGCTTGCCTCTTTTTATCATTCTACACTTGGAGAAAAGAAAGGTATTTTTCCCCTTCCAAAAAAATCCTATTTTATTCATTTGATCTCCTTTTTCATCCTAGTCTTTTGTATTGGGTTCTAAATTGAGTTTATGGACTGTTGGTGGAGAGCCATTTCAGTTTTTGATCCATTTGGAGCTTTTGGCCATCAAGAGGACACCCCCATTTGGAGCTTTCTTGCAATTTTGCACCTATAGGTAAAACTCCTCAAATTATTGATTTAAATTTCTGTTTTCTTTGCATTTAGGGCTAGATCTAGGAGTTCCCTAGCTGTCCCTGGAATTTAGGAACAATTTGTGTCCATTACGTGTCCGTATCGGACACGTATCAAATCCATAGGCTAGGTGTTCGACGAAATGCCCAAACCGATTCGATTTGCAAATTTTGCAAATCTATTTGAATAGAATCCTAGATCTAGGGTTTGCTTATTGATTTTGTAATTTCTTCCTAATTTTGGAGTCGTGTCGTGTCCACACGAGGACACGAACACGCTGTCTGTGCACTGTCCCTGTGTCCTGCATCACGGGGTCTGTTTCTCACGACACAGGACACGAGGACACACCAAATTTTGGGTGAGTGTTGGGGCAGTGACTGCCACCATGCTCCCAAAATTTGGGAGCCTCTGTTTTGTATGCGAGGAGAAATCCTCCCCACTGGTCGCACGGGACACGCACGAGCTGTCGAATACACGTGCAAACGCGCGCTGATACGCGGTTCGACACGACACCATAAGTTTCATGGACACGACTCAGGCAGTGGGACACGTTCCCCTATCCATGGCGAGTATCTGGACACTACATGACGTCACGTGTCGTGTGTCATGCACACGACTCTGTGACACGCCTGCACGACACTGTGTGTGCTCGAGTGTGTCTGTGTGTGCTCGAGGCGTCTGGACACTTCGTGTTCGATTTTTTGGACACAAACCACTTGATACAACACGTATAGATGTGTTAGATTAGTTACCAACCTCTGTATTTGGGTTTTAAATAAAATTTTATTGTTAATTTTTATTTCCCAAACTCTCTGATACCATGTTCTTATTTCGAAATTTTCTGAATTGAATTCCTGTTTAACCTATTTTAGATGATGTTTAAATCCCTGGATTGGTTCCTACATATGTATTATATGCTGCTAGTTGGGTTTGTTATGGTAGTTTGGGTTTTGCTTTAGAGAATAGGAATTTGAGCATTGAGTGGACTGTGAACTGTAACCTGAGAACTGTCAATGAGAGTTCAGGTTCTTAAAAACTGAACTGAGATTTCAATGGTGGTTAATGAGAAGTTTTTCACACACACACACAGTTTGGATACACTGTCAATAAATTGAGTTTGGGTTTCAATTGATTGGTTGGATTTTCGAAATATAGAGAGAACTGATACACAGCCCATTGTTTCAGTTTTCTGAAATTAGGGTGCACATTTTTTAACTGATTTGAAATGTTTAATTGCCAAATAGATTTCCAACATATGTATTAGTTCCTACTAGTTTGGTTTTTCATTTTGGACTAGGTTGTTTTCACAAGAATTGGAATTTGAATATGGGAATGGATAGAAGAAATTACTGATACCAGTTTTCGTGTGTTTTCCTCATTGAATTTTTGATTCAGTTTGTTATGATAATTCATCACATGTTGCATGGATATGTGAGGAGAATGGGGGTTTAGATTGGACTAGGAAATTAGGTTCTTGTGCCTTAATTGATATAAACAACTGCCATTTCACTTGCTTGGTTTCATACACCCTAGCCCAATATCCTCTCACACATGGACTGACCTGGATTCAAAACTGGGAACCTATGTGATAACCTAAACACACACACTAACTGTCATAAGAACACTGTAACCTGAGAACGTAGGGATGTCCTTCTCAGTTATCTTGGTTTTAGCTTGATAATGTGGTCATCATTAGTGGCTCAGATCTCAGGTCATTGTTCTATGAGGTTATTTGGTTTTATAAGATTCTTAATTTCATTGACAGTTGCATTTTATATGGATTCAATTGATTTCAGTTGGCTTGGTTTGTTTTCAGATTTCCTTTTCTTTTTAATTTACTTTTATTTCCTTTACATTTAGTTGTATTGATAGATAGGTTGTGATTTGGTTTTACTGTGGACTCATGATTCAGTCCAGTTCATTGGCATTCGAATAGTTCCTTGGTTTTAGTCTTAACTTTGAACATCATCTCATTCTAGTTTTTATTGATAGTCTTGTATTACCAGTTTTGACACTGTTTGGGGGAAATTGGGATATATGGTTGTTCTCTGATTTTTAGAATCCATATCCCTCTCATCTCCTTTTGCCTTCTTTCCATTACCTCTAATTATCTTGCTTTCATGTATAGTTGGTATCCTGTACATACATGCTGGTATTGTGATTTAGTAGAGTGATATGTGGGTATACCTCTATAGATGTATTACTTGCTCTCTACATTGATTTCCTATTTTGGTTGTGAAATAGGTTTGATATGGTAGGACTGTGATATATTGTTGGTATAGGCTTTTTGAGATTTTTATTGTGTTGGCTATGGTATAGTTCTATGAGTTAGTGATTAGCCTATAAGTTTGTTAGCCTAGTGTAATATGTTACTAGGCTTTGTGACTTGTTTGTTAGGCTAGAGTGTTGACCAAGTTTGACTCCTAGTTGTCCAATCTGGATTTGTTGACCTAGATTGGATTGGGGGTTGACTATAGTTGACCAGTTGACTAAAAGTCAACTGATGGTCAACCTTTGACTTAGTGTACCTAGTTTGATCTTGTTTGACCTAGTTTGACCTAGATAGTTGACCAGGTTTGACTTAGAGTTGACTTTGACCTAGATTGACCTAGAATTCATGTAGATTGCATCATAGACTTCATTTGTCTTATTTTAAGCATGTTATAACCTGTATTGTTCTATTTAGGACATTGTGACTCCGGTGCAACATCTGACATTACAATACTCTTTTCAGAGTATAGGCGAGTACATTCTCTGATAGTTCTCTCATTTATTTGTCAGTTGCTGTATTTCAGTTCTATTTAGTTTTATGTGATTCTCGGATACCACACGTATGGATATTTCTGGATTCATGTATGCGACACACTCACCATATTATCTGGCCTCTATTACTGGAATCACTGGAATCATTCTGGAATCTATTTCTGGAATCATCATATTTTGGCTAGACTCATCTCGATTCTCGTATCGAATTTGGATTCATTTGTTTACGGGGGGAAATATTGAGTAAGACATGTAGACATACCCCAAATTGGAATCTCCAACTGGAATCTACTGGAAGCATAGCCATCTCTCGCCTGATCAGTGAGAGGTGTGCCTGATTACCCACAGCCGTTTATATGTCGATCTCGGTATTTTAAAACACACTATTAGATTAGCTGGTCTCACCTGGATTTTGATCACTACCTAGAATCATCTGGTACTGGATTCATCTTGTATTAGATTCATCCGTACTGGATTTATGGCAGTTTACACTTGCTTTATATTTACTGCCTGGACTCATTATGATTACTTTAGTTCAGCTAGTTTTATTTACAGTCGTCATTGCCATCATTCTTCTCTTTAGTTACTTTATTTCCTTGTATCTTACTGTTTCTCTATACCATCACCTGTATATAAACTGCCATATTATCAATAAAACTATCTATAACTGCTTTATAGTTCTGTCATTTACTTGGGTTTTCTTGATGAGTTATACTCGTTCCTATCCTGACTGGACCTGTTGAAAATTTTACAGATGATTGCCCTGAGGACACATGCCCTACATTTTACTGAGGAGATGGCTTAGCTACCTATGGCCCCGACACTCAGGAGTGATCGGAGTTTAGTTAGTCTGTCCTGTTTTAGTTTTCCTGTTTAGATCTGGAGTTGTATATAGAGATTTGAGACTTGAGATCTATTTGAGATTGTTGAGTTTGTTGTTATTTTTATTAGTAGTTTTGTTGTCTTCAATTCTTAGTTTATTTCTGTGTTATCTTATCGTGCTTAGATTGTGATTGAGTTACACCATACTTATACTTGTCCTCCGTTCGGAGTTGATCATGATGAGTACATTATATACTGCATAAGTTGATGGTTAATTAGAAACTTAGAACAGCGTTCTACATCGCCGACACTGCGGCGTAGGCTGGACGTTGTTACGTGCTCGTACCCTCACAGTGGGTACGGGCGTGACAAAAAGCCCCAGTGGGATGTCCTTTATCAAACACAAATGCTGTATTATGTCCTCTAGTACAAGCACCACAGATACTATAAATAAAGAATGGAGTGAATATATTCTGTTTATTCAAAATCAGTTACATTCATAAGACTATATCAGCAGCAATAAAAAAAAAGAAAGATAAATCTAGCAATACATAGTTTGGTCAGTTTGACAGCACTTCGCCTTAATCAAAAAGCAGTTTCGTGGCCCTCGAAAGAAGTCATGTTTTACTGCTGAGAAGCAAACAAGGCTGTTGAATCTCCAAGGAGCTGCACGGAGGAGGACAAATGTAGCTTGCTATTCTCCCCTTCGTATTGCAGATACCTTAGCCTCGTTCCTTCAAAAGACCATACCTTCAAAACAACATCCCTAATGTGATTTTGCCTACTTGGAGAGCCGTAAAAATAGACTTTCATGATAATGCCTGACCACGGTCCGACTCTCTGATGTATAAAGGTTCTTCCTACCATCTGGAAAAACTCTTCCGAAACATGGGAGTTCTGAGTTGTTTGATGTGTATGCCAAAATGGCACGGGAAAACTCTTCCAAAGCATGGGGAGTTCTGAGCTGTCTGATGTGTATGTCGAATGGTGCATTTTCACTCTATCGTCGATACCGGTCCTGGAAAAATTCGTTAGCCGGATCCCTGTAAAAAATGGGGTTAACAGTTAGAAGAAAACAATTCAGCCAAATAGACCCCATGCGGCCTAGTTGTGAGGAACGCGCATCCAGCTTAAAAACATGAGATATATGCGGCGCAGTCTTAAAGTACTTATGCGGTTCCGTTATGCAATGTTTATGTGGCTAAGCCATGAGGCATTTATGCGGATCAGTTATGAGATGTATATGCGGTTTGGTCACGAGGCATCCATGCGGTTCAGCCATGTAGCGCTCATCGGCTCAGGTATGAGGTATCCATGAAGGTCAGTGGCGCTTATGCAGCTCAACCCATACGGCCCCATCATACAAAACACATGCAGTCCCATGAGATGGAGGATATATCGATCATGCCCAAAGTACAGAGGCAATCTATGACAGGCTCGTGCATAAAATATGCGATATGGCTATTCAAATTTAAGTCATCCTTTTCCACCGTCCTTACCCTTAACAGGGGTTGCACGTCAGGATGAACGGGAGGAGAGTCCGCAGCACTCAACGGAGAGACGAGTCCCTTCCCTTTGGCCGTAGCACCAGTCGACATGGAAGCTTTCGGATCCATATTTATAGCTCTTCAAAGTGGAAACAGATGAACGTCGCATTGGTTATCGTGACATTAAAGATAATAATTACGCTTGGGAATTTTTCCCTTAATAACCGTCATCGCCGCTTCGATTCTCGTATCCATTAAAAGTAATGATGACGTTTGGGAATTTTATCCTTAGTAACCGTCAGCTTTATCCCAAAAAAGAGCCCAAATCTAAAACCAAATCAGGCCATTAAATACAGCAGAGAAAGTGGCAGACATGATCTCCCATGCGATATAAGATCTCCTGCGGTAAAAGATCTACCTGCAGCCCAAAAATGTCCCTGCGGATCAAAATGTCCCTACGGCACGACATCTCTCCTGACTCGAAGATTTTTCTACGGCTTGACATATTCCATGCTTCTTATTCAAAGTATTCCAAATTTGTAATTTGAAAACTTTGAAGGGGGTCTTGTAGAAGCATGGAAAATATGGGTTTTTGCGGATCACAACTGACCGCATGAGTCCTCTGAACAGATTACCCGCATAAAAAAGAGCTGCATGACAGACTCAGCATGCCCCCTGCGGTCCATCTTCACCAGACTGATTTTTGAGCCGCAGAAAGAATAGTTACTTATGCGGCCAAGCTGATCAACCATTCTGATAAAGCTGACAAAACTCTATCAAAATTGGCAAAAATGACAGCTCTGACTGCTCTGACAAACTCTGACACTCTGACAAAAAAAGAAGATAAGACATGATCAGACAAAACGTCATGTCACCAGTCTGGACATGGCCATACGGCCAGAAGGACTGACCCGAGCCGCATGAGCCTTATGCGGCTCAATCTATGTGCTTCATGCGGCCAAGGGTGACTGCAATCTGAGTCGCATGAGCTTTATGTGGCCCAGAATATAGAACCTATTCGGCTAAAAGTCCCCAAGCTACATGCGGACTAAGAAGACTGCGACTTAAGCCGCATGAGTCTTATACGGCCCAGCATGGCCGAACACTGAAAGACTTATGCGGCTCCAAATGACTCAAGCAGATTGATCATATCCTGCGATAGGACACGTGGCATGCTGACCAAGTCTTAACCACCCAGATTTTCTGCAACAAAATCCCAACAAGTCGCCAGCTGGCGGCCAAAGGGCGGGTCTTTATGTGCTGTTGTAGCCACGTGCCACGTGGCCATCTATGCGGCTCAAAACATATATCACTATAAATAGCGGGGTGCCACCCCTGTAAAAGGCTGGCAACCTACGAAGGGCAATTTCTTCAAGAGCAAGGAATGCGTCGATAGTCCAAGGAGTAAGGCAGAGTTGCTACACTTTCTCGAGCCTCTATCGTCTCCCCATAGAATCAAAACTAAACAATTGTACTTAGATTGTTTCCTAGGATTTCTTTCTAGGCTTTCTCTTGTACAAGTGAGTTTGCAATCAAGTTCAATTCATTTGTAATTCGTTGTGCTTGATATTTAATGGCAAACACTGACCAAGCTTGAGAATATAAATATTATGAGATAATTTTGATTAGTTTGGAATTTTGTATCTTGAAGGTATGTGTGACTAAAGTTGGGTGGAATCCCAAAAAGGAATCAAAATACTTGCGGATAAAGACAATCTAATAGGTTTTCGATAAAGATTTAAAAAAAAACATTTAGAAGATTATGATGATGAATTTTATTTTTGAAATATCTTGGAGGATTTAAATCCTTATCAAGTTTAAACTTTGAGGTTGATTTTGAAAAAAGGGGTTAATTATGACTGTTAAAATTTGAATCATAATCTTAAAGGTTATGATAAGTATTGAATTTTGATTGAAATGTTAGTGATAGGAATTGAGGAAAGTTTCAAATATTCTTCAAGTTAAATTTTTATAAAGTTGATAAGATTTTAAGCGTTGACTAAGAGGATAGGATAAGGCGTTGAGGGAATACATCCTTGAGATCATTATGGGATACTTTTCAAGGCTATATTCGTTGGTTGTATTTTTGCTATCTAAATTCTGCTATTATAACGAAAACTTTCTAGGACATAACTTAGATTCTAACAATACCTATTCATTTTTCCCATTCTCACCCTTCCTTGGCCAAATGCCTTGATCAATATTTCTATTAAGAAAAAAAAATCTCGATCCTCGATCGATTCTATCTTACCAACCAATATCTTTCTTATTGAATATTTTTCCTACTATCACTAAATTTTCTTCTATCTATCGAACACCTCTATCTAGTAGTTCTTAAATTCGAGGACGAATTTATTTCTAAGGTGGGTATATTTGTAAGTCCTCTTCCTGGGTTTTCAAATTTTTATTTATTTAGTTACTCTATTTTAATTTGTGGTTTAAAACAAATTCTTTGAAAACATTTATATGTTATTTCTTTACTATTTTATTTCTAGAAAATTCTTATGATTCAAAAATAATAATCAGTTTAAGTAAATATTCCCTCTTAATTTTATTGGCATTATTTTAATCGAATATTAGTTTAATTCATTATTATTTTGATTTAAGAATATATTATTTGATCCCACCAAATATTATTTGAAAACTATTAGGTTGTCCATTTATAGATTTTAATTAAAGGATTTAGTTACTTGATAATAACAATACTATTTACGTTACCTCTCTACTTCAAATCATTAGGATAATCAATTACACAATTATAGATTTAGTTTATATGATTTAAATAATATGAGTATGTTCGATATCGATTTAAATTATTTTTCTATCGACTAGTGTATTATAAATTACACTAGATTTGTTTATAATAACTATTTGATTTAATTAAGTTCAAACGTTTAATTCATTGAATTTAGATTGATATGATTACCTACTAATAGATTTTGATTGATGTAAATTGTTTCAAATAATTATACCTGGTTTAAGATAAACAATTATATATGAAAAATCCTAATTCCGATAGAATTCCTCCTAAAGTTAATCTTATCTCTATAGCAATACTATATGTCAATGCTCCTTATTTCTTCTTGGTAGACAAAATAGAACCCCAACTTTCTGCCAACAAAATATGCCACCACCACCACTATCAAAATCAACCAACCCCACGATGGAGCACCGCAGCCGACCACCAGCAACATCCAACCCGGCTGTCTCGCCGTGGTTTCCCCGTTCCCTGCTTTCCCACCATGAGTTCCCTATCCACCGTCTTCTCCAGCACAGCCAACACAATGTCCATATCCACCACTACCAGCGTGTAAGACGTGTCCGGACCCGTGCGTCTGAGCCTTTCCCCATCTTATTCCATAAAGTTTACAGATTACAAAATCAATACTGTGTCCGACAATTCCGAACACGTCGACCCAACCACCATCAATTAACCACGTACCTGCCGACGGCGCTGACCACCGCAGCGGCATTGACAACACCACCCACTGCTGAGTTGCCCGTCGCTCAATGTTGTGGCCTCCTGCAGACTAGCGTGCCTCTTTCAGATCGGAACCGCCGCATCGGCCGCACCCGGTCCTCTGAGCAACGACGACCCGCCTCGCCGTTCACCTTTACTCATAGCCGCTTTCGCACCCACGGATGACCGCCACCGAGATGCCAGCCAGATCCACACACCCTCGCCATCCTTGAGTCGGTGACGGTGTTCTTCCGATCTCAGCCCTACTACTGCCAACATCGTCGCCACAGTGCCTCCACCCCATGCTACTCCAGCACTGCCTGCCCCGGCAACGACGAGACCCGGTACCGCAGCATGTCACTACCAGAACACAACCCTCGACTCCACGCCTGTACAACCGGCAACCTTGTCCTCCTCAATGCCGGCTCCTCTAAATCATCACCACCAAAGGAAGACCCACCACTTACGCTATGCACCATGGCCGCCCGAGCTGGGTCACCACGCGCGCGTTGCGGACCATCCGTCCTCCCGGAGCTGCACTTCCCGCGACGAGCCGAAACCCCCTCCTCTCGAGCGTGGGCGGCGCTCGACAGACCCCGCGTCCTCCAGTTCTGCCTAGCTCCCAACGGTGGCCTAGCCCGACTGCTAGGCGAAGCTCCTCGCCTCCCGAGCAACAGACGACCCAGCGTTCCTGAGCCGGCCGCCAGCGCGTCAGTGCCGAGTCCGCCCGAGCTCTCCAAGCGCAGGACGCAGCCGAGTATTCCCGAGGTGAGCCGCCCCTTCATCTCCATCTTTCTTCTTTCTTCTCCTACTCTTCTCTCTCGATCCCTCGAGAGCCATCTCCGCCAAGAGACGAGCCCTCTCCCAGTCTCTGTTAATCGTCCCTCTAATCCTCTTTCCCCAATTCCTCACAGAGAATGAGGAAATAAGGAGAGTCCATTATTATATATTATTATGTATAAGTTGCATATAATAGTATACTGTGTATATGCGTAAGTTGCATGTAATAAAATACAAGTATTGTTTTATTAGTTATTGAAATAATTAATTATAATTATAATTAGTTATTTTAACTAAATATACATATTAAATAGTTTCTTAAAATGTATTTTGTGACAAAAGATAGTATAAAGTTTAGGTTGTGATTTCAACCTTGAATCGAATGCTTAAAGTATATTTGAACCTATAAATATATAAATACTCTAATTATATGGTATTTCTTAAAGGTATTTTCAAATGTGTTTTATATATATATATATATATATATATATATATATATATAT